>CM051662.1:40476677-40751677 GCA_028020825.1 Podargus strigoides
CACACACACACAGACACACACAGACACTTACACACACACAGACAGACACTTACACACACACGCTTTCACACAGACACACACACAGACACACACAGACACTTACACACAGAGACACACAGACACTTACACACATACACAGAGACAGTTACACACACACACACTGACACTTACACACACACACAGACACTTACACACACACGCTTTCACACAGACACACACACAGACACACACAGACACTTACACACAGAGACACACAACAGACACTTCCACACACTTACACACGCACACACACACACACTTACACACACTTACACACGCACACACACACACACTTACACACAGACACTTACACACACCCAGAGACACTTTCACACATACACTTCCACACACACACAGACACTTACACACAGAAACACACACAGAGACACACACACACACAGAGACATTTACACACACACACACTGACACTTACACAGACACACAGACACTTACACACAGACATTTACACACACACAGACACTTAGACACACACACAGACTCTTACACATACACACACACACTTAGACACACACACACACTTTCACACAGACACGTACACACACATACTGAGATACTTACACACACTTGCACACACACAGACACTTACACACAGACACACATACACAGACACTTACACACACACATTTACACACACACAGACACTTACACACACACACAGACTCTTACACACACACACAGACACTTACACACACACACAGACACTTTCAAACACACACACTCACACTTACACACACACACACACTCACACACACGCACACACACACACACTTAGACACACACAGAGACTTACACACACACACACACACATACTTACACATACACACAGACAATTACACACAGACACACACACACAGACACTTACACACACACAGACACTTACACACACACGCTTACACACAGACACACACAGAAACACACACAGAGACCACACACACACACACATTTACACACACACACACACTTACACACAGACACTTACACACACATATTGAGATACTTACACACACAAAGACACTTACAAACACACACACACACACAGACACTTACACACACAGAGACACTTACACACACACACACAGACACACACACACACTTAGACACACACAGACACTTACACACACATTCACACACACACACACTTCCACACACACAGGCTCTTACACACACACACACACACTTAGACACACACACACACACTTACACACAGACACTTACACACACATACTGAGACACTTACACACGCTTGCACGCACACACACTGACTCTTACACACACACACGGACACTTACACACACACACTTACACACACAGAGACACTTACACACACACACACAGACACCACAGACACTTCCACACACACACAGACACTTACACACAGACACACACACTTACACACAGGCACTTACACACACACAGAGACACTTACACACAGACACTTCCACACACACACAGACACTTACACACGAAGACACTTACACAAACGCAGACACTTACAAACACACACACATGGACACACGCAGATACACACACACTCAGAGACTTACACTCAGTCACTTACACACACACACAGAGACACTTACAGACACTTACACACACACACAGACTTGAACACAGACACACACACAGACACTTACACACACACAGAGACACTTACACACATACACTTCCACACACACACAGACACTTACACACAGACACTTACAGACACACAGACACACGCACACAGACAATTACACACACACACATAGAGACACTTACACACACGCTTACACACAGACACACACACAGACACAAACAGACACACGCACACAGACAATTACACACACACACATAGAGACACTTACACACACGCTTACACACAGACACACACACAGACACACACAGACACACACACACACAGACAAACACAGTCACTTGCATACACACAGAGACACTTACAGACAGGCACTTACACACACACACACAGACACACACACACAGTTAGACAGACACACACACACACACACACAGACTTATACACAGACACTTATACACACATAGACACTTACAGACACTTAATCACACACACACAGTCACTTGCACACAGACACTTACACAGACACACAGACACTTATACACAGACACTTGCACACACACACTTCCACACACACACACAGACACACACAGACACTTACACACAGACACATACACTTACACACACAGACACACAACACAGAGACACACACAGACACTTACACACACACAGAGGCACACACAGACACTTACACACACTTACACACGCACACACACACACACTTACACACAGACACTTACACACACCCAGAGACACTTTCACACATACACTTCCACACACAGACAGACACTTACACACAGAAACACACACAGAGACACACACACACAGAGACATTTACACACACACACACGGTCACTTTCACACACACACACAGACACTTACACACAGACAAATATACACACATAGACACTTACAGACACTTAATAACACACACACAGACACTTGCACACAGACACTTACACAGACACACAGACACTTATACACAGACACTTCCACACACACACAGACACACACACACAGACACACACAGACACTTACACACACACACACACACACAGAGACACTTACAGACACACAGACAATTACACACACATACTTACACATACACAGGCACACACACACACAGAGACAATTACACACAGACACACAGACACGCACTTACACACACACACTTCCACACACACACAGAGACACTGACACACATACACTTCAACACACACACAGACAATTACACACAGACACACACACACAGACACTTACACACACACACATAGAGACACTTACACACACACGCTTACCCACAGACACACACACAGACACACACAGACACTCACACACAGACACTTACACACACCCACAGACACTTACACACACAGACACTCTCACACACACACATACACACACAGACACACAACACACAGACACTTACACACACTTACACACGCACACAAACACACACTTACACACAGACACTTACACACACACAGAGACCCTTTCACACATACACTTCCACACACACACAGACACACACACACAGACACTTACACACACACACATAGAGACACTTACACACACACGCTTTCACACAGACACACACACAGACACACACAGACACTTACACACAGACACTTACACACACACAGAGACACTTACACACACAGACACTTACACACACTTACACACGCACACACACACACACACATACACACAGACACTTACACACACACAGAGACACTTTCACACATACACTTCCACACACACACAGACACTTACACACAGAAACACACACAGAGACACACACACACACAGAGACATTTACACACACACAGACTGACACACACACACACACAGACACTTACACACATACACAGAGAGAGTTACACACACACACGCTGACACTTACACAGACAGATAGACACTTACACACACACATTTACACACACACAGACACTTACACACACACACAGACTCTTACACATACACACACACACTTAGACACACACACAGACACTTACATACAGACACTTACACACACATACTGAGACACTTACACACACTTGCACACACACACAGACACACACAGACACACACACACACACTTCCACACACACAGACTCTTACACACACACACACACTTAGACACACACACAGACGCACACAGACACTTTCACACACATACTGAGACACTTACACACGCTTACACACGCACACACACACTTACACACAGACACTTACACACACACAGAGACACTTTCACACATACACTTCCACACACACACAGACACTTACACACAGAAACACACACAGAGACACACACACACACAGAGACATTTACACACACACACACTGACACTTACACAGACACACAGACACTTACATACAGACATTTACACACACACAGACACTTACACACACACACAGACTCTTACACATACACACACACACTTAGACACACACACACACTTTCACACAGACACGTACACACACATACTGAGACACTTACACACACTTGCACACACACAGACACTTACACACAGACACACATACAGAGACACTTACACACACACATTTACACACACACAGACACTTACACACACAAACAGACATTTAAACACACACTGACACACATTCACACACAGACACTTACACACACACACAGACATTACACACACACACAGACACTTACACACACACACAGACACTCTACAAACACACACACTGACACTTACACACACACATACACACACACACAGTAAGACACACACAGACACTTACACACGCATACACACACAGAGACACACACACACACACTCACACAGACACTTACAGACACACAGACAATTACACACGCACACAGACACTTACACACACATACTTACACATACACAGACACACACACACACAGAGACAATTACACACAGACACACACACACGCACTTACACACACACTCTTCCACACACACACAGAGACACTTACAGACCCACAGACAATTACACACACATGCTTACACATACACAGGCACACACACACACAGAGACAATTACACACAGACACACAGACACGCACTTACACACACACACTTCCACACACGCACAGAGACACTGACACACATACACTTCAACACACACACAGACAATTACACACAGACACACACACACAGACACTTACACACACACACAGACACTTACACACAGAAACACACACAGAGACATTTACACACACACAGACTGACACTTACACAGACAGACAGACACTTACACACATACACAGAGTTACACACACACACACTGACACTTAGACAGACAGACAGACACTTACACACACACATTTACACACACACACAGACACTTACACACACAGACACACAACACACAGACACTTACACACACTTACACACGCACACACACACACACTTACACAGAGACACTTACACACACACAGAGACACTTTCACACATACACTTCCACGCACACACAGACACTTACACACAGAAACACACACAGAGACACACACACACACAGAGACATTTACACACACACAGACTGACACTTACACACACACACACAGACACTTACACACATACACAGAGAGAGTTACACACACACACACTGACACTTACACAGACAGACAGACTCTTACACACACACATTTACACACACACAGACACTTACACACACACACAGACTCTTACACATACACACACACACTTAGACACACACACACACACACTTACATACAGACACTTACACACACATACTGAGTCACTTACACACACTTGCACACACACACAGACACTTACACACAGACACACACACACAGACACACACACAGACACACACACACACAGACACAAACACACACAGACACACACACACAGACATTACACACACACACAGACACTCTACAAACACACACACTCACACTTACACACACACACACAGACACACACACACACAGTTAGACACACACAGACACTTACACACACACACACACACAGAGACACTTACACACACACACAGTCACACAGACACTTACAGACACACAGACAATTACACACGCACACAGACACTTACACACACAGAGACAATTACACACAGACAAACACACACGCACTTACACACACACTTTCACACACACACAGAGACACTTACACACATACACTTCCACACACACACAGACAATTACACACAGACACACACACACAGACACTTACACACACACACACAAAGACACTTACACACACACGCTTACACACAGACACACTCACAGACACACACAGACACACACACACACAGACAAACACAGACACACACACACAGAGCCACTTACAGACAGACTCTTACACACACACACACAGACACACACAGACACTTACACACACACACACAGACACACACACACCCACACAGACACTTACACACAGACAATTATACACACATAGACACTTACAGACACTTAATCACACACACACAGACACTTGCACAGAGACACTTTCACACACACACAGACACACACACAGACACACACAGACACACACAGACACACACAGACACTTAGACACACACGCTTACACACAGACACACACTTAGACACACACAGACAGTTACACACAGACACAGACACACACAGACACTTACACACACACACATACACTTACACACACAGACGCACAACACACAGACACACACAGACACTTACACACAGAGACACACACAGACACTTACACACACTTACACACAGACACTTCCACACACAGAGAGACACTTCCACACATACACTTCCACACACACACAGACACTTACACACAGAAACACACACAGAGACACACACACACACAGAGACATTTACACACACACACACTGACACTTACACACACACACAGACACTTGCACACATACACAGAGACACTTACACACACACACACTGACACTTACACAGACACACAGACACTTACACACAGAGACTCTTACACATACACACACACACTTAGACACACACACACACACTTACACACAGACACTTCCACACGCATACTGAGACACTTACACACACTTGCACACACGCACAGACACTTACACACACACACAGACACTTACAAACACACACAGACACACACACACAGACACTTACACACACAGACACAGACACACACACACACAGACACAAACACACACACACACAGACACTTACACACTCACACTTACACACACACAGACACACACACACACTTAGACACACACAGACACTTACACACACACACACACACACACACTTACACAGACACACACACGCACACAGACACTTACACACACATACTTACACATACACTTCCACACACACACAGAAAATTACACACAGACACACACACACAGACACTTACACAGACACACAGACACTTACACACACACATTTACACACACACAGACACTTACACACACACACAGACTCTTACACATACACACACACACTTAGACACACACACACACAGACACTTACACACACATTCTGAGACACTTACACACACTTGCACACACACACAGACACTTACACACAGACACACACACACAGACACTTACACACACACACACACAAAGACACTTACACACACACGCTTACACACAGACACTTACACACAGAAACACACACAGAGACACACACACACACACATTTACAAACACACACACACTTACACACAGACACAGACTCTTACACACACACACTTAGACACACACACACACACTTACACACAGACACTTACACACACATACTGAGACACTTACACACACTTGCACACACACACAGACACTTAGACACAGACACACACACAGAGACACTTACACACGCACACAGACACTTACACACACACATTTACACACACACAGACACTTACACACACACACAGACTCTTACACACACACACAGACACTTACACACACACAGAGACACTTTCAAACACACACACTCACACTTACACACACACACACACTCAAACACACACACACACAGACACACACACACACACTTAGACACACACAGGCACTTACACACACACACACACACATACTTACACATACACACAGACAATTACACACAGACACACACACACACACAGACACTTACACACACACACAAAGACACTTACACACACACGCTTACACACAGACACACACAGAAACACACACAGAGACCACACACACACACACATTTACACACACACACACACTTACACACAGACACTTACACACACATACTGAGACACTTACACACACTTACACACACTGACACTTACACACACACACACACACACACACTGACACTTACACACACACAGACTGTTAAAAACACACACACACACACACAGACACTTACACACACACACAGACATTTACAAACACACTCAGACACACACACACAGACATTACACACACACACAGACACTTACACATACACACAGACACTTTGAAACACACACACTCACACTTACACACACACACACTCACACACACACACACACACACACAGAGACACACACACACACACTTAGACACACACAGACACTTACACACACACACACACACACACACACTTACACATACACACACACGCACACAGACACTTACACACACATACTTACACATACACACAGACAATTACACACAGACACACACACACAGACACTTACACACACACACACAAAGACACTTACACACACACGCTTACACACAGACACACACAGAAACACACACAGAGACACACACACACACATTTACACACACACACACACTTACACACACAGACACTTACACACACATTCTGAGACACTTACACACACTTACACACACACACAGACACTTACACACACACACACAGACACTGACACTTACACACGCACACACACACAGAGACACACACACACAGACACTTACACACACACACACACACACACACACACACTTCCACACACACAGACTCTTACACACACACACACACTTAGACACACACACACACACTTACACACAGACACTTACACACACATACTGAGACACTTACACACGCTTACACACGCACACACTGACACTTACACACACACACAGACAGTTATACACACAGACACACACACAGACACACACACACACAGACACACACACACAGACACACACAGACACTTACACACGCACGCTTTCACACAGACACACACACAGACACACACAGACACTTACACACACTTACACACGCACACACACACTTACACACAGACACACACACACAGAGACACTTTCACACATACACTTCCACACACACAGAGACACTTACACACAGAAACATACACAGAGACACACACACACAGAGACATTTACACTCACACACACAGACACTTACACACATACACAGAGACAGTTACACACACACACACTGACACTTACACAGACACACAGACACTTACACACACACATTTACACACACAGGCACACACTCACAGAGACTCTTACACACACACACACACACTTACACACAGAGACTTACACACACATACTGAGACACTTAAACACACTTGCACACACACACAGACACTAACACATACACACACACAGACACTTACACACACAGACAGACACACACAGACACTTACACACACACACACACACAGACACTTACACACACAGACACACGCACAGACACTTACACACAGACACTTACAGAAACACATACACACACGCACACAGACAATTACACACAGACACTCACACACAGACTCTTACACACACACACACACTTAGACACACACACGCACTTACACACACACACACACACAGACTTACACACAGACACTTATACACACATAGACACTTACAGACGCTTAATCACACACACACAGACACTTGCGCACAGACTCTTACACAGACACACAGACACTTATACACAGACACTTCCACACACACAGAGACACACACACACACAGACACACACAGACACTTACACGCACACAGAGACACTTACAGACAGACACTTACACACACACACAGAGACACACACAGACACTTACACACACACACACAGATACACACACACACACAGACACTTATACACAGACACTTACACACATACACAGACACTTACACATACACACACACACTTAGACACACACACACACTGACACACACACACACACACAAACACTGAGACACTTACACACAGACACTTACACACACACTCAGACACTTATACACAGACACACACACACAGACACTTACACACAGACACTTACACGCAGACACACAGACACACACACACACAGACACTTACACACACACAGACACTTACACACACACACACACACACACACACTTCCACACACACAGACTCTTACACACACACACACACTTAGACACACACACACACGCACACAGACACTTTCACACACATACTGAGACACTTACACACGCTTACACACGCACACACACACTTACACACAGACACTTACACACACACAGAGACACTTTCACACATACACTTCCACACACACAGAGACACTTACACACATACACAGAGACAGTTACACACACACACACTGACACTTACACACACACACAGACAGTTATACACACAGACGCACACACAGACACACACACACACAGACACACACAGACACTTACACACACACAGACAGACACTTACACACACACGCTTTCACACAGACACACACACAGACACACACAGACACTTACACACAGAGACGCACAGACACTTACACACATACACAGAGACAGTTACACACACACACACTGACACTTACACACACACACAGACACTTATACACACAGACGCACACACAGACACACACACACAGAGAGACACACACAGACACTTACACACACACAGACACTTACACACACACGCTTTCACACAGACACACACACAGACACACACAGACACTTACACACAGAGACACACACAGACACTTACACACACTTACACACGCACACACACACACACTTACACACAGACACTTACACACACCCAGAGACACTTTCACACATACACTTCCACACACACACAGACACTTACACACAGAAACACACACAGAGACACACACACACACAGAGACATTTACACACACACACACTGACACTTACACAGACACACAGACACTTACACACAGACATTTACACACACACAGACACTTAGACACACACACAGACTCTTACACATACACACACACACTTAGACACACACACACACTTTCACACAGACACGTACACACACATACTGAGATACTTACACACACTTGCACACACACAGACACTTACACACAGACACACATACACAGACACTTACACACACACATTTACACACACACAGACACTTACACACACACACAGACTCTTACACACACACACAGACACTTACACACACACACAGACACTTTCAAACACACACACTCACACTTACACACACACACACACTCACACACACGCACACACACACACACTTAGACACACACAGAGACTTACACACACACACACACACATACTTACACATACACACAGACAATTACACACAGACACACACACACAGACACTTACACACACACAGACACTTACACACACACGCTTACACACAGACACACACAGAAACACACACAGAGACCACACACACACACACATTTACACACACACACACACTTACACACAGACACTTACACACACATATTGAGATACTTACACACACAAAGACACTTACAAACACACACACACACACAGACACTTACACACACAGAGACACTTACACACACACACACAGACACACACACACACTTAGACACACACAGACACTTACACACACATTCACACACACACACACTTCCACACACACAGGCTCTTACACACACACACACACACTTAGACACACACACACACACTTACACACAGACACTTACACACACATACTGAGACACTTACACACGCTTGCACGCACACACACTGACTCTTACACACACACACGGACACTTACACACACACACTTACACACACAGAGACACTTACACACACACACACAGACACCACAGACACTTCCACACACACACAGACACTTACACACAGACACACACACTTACACACAGGCACTTACACACACACAGAGACACTTACACACAGACACTTCCACACACACACAGACACTTACACACAGACACACACACACACACACACACACACAGACAAATACACACAGACACTTACACACGAAGACACTTACACAAACGCAGACACTTACAAACACACACACATGGACACACGCAGATACACACACACTCAGAGACTTACACTCAGTCACTTACACACACACACAGAGACACTTACAGACACTTACACACACACACAGACTTGAACACAGACACACACACAGACACTTACACACACACAGAGACACTTACACACATACACTTCCACACACACACAGACACTTACACACAGACACTTACAGACACACAGACACACGCACACAGACAATTACACACACACACATAGAGACACTTACACACACGCTTACACACAGACACACACACAGACACAAACAGACACACGCACACAGACAATTACACACACACACATAGAGACACTTACACACACGCTTACACACAGACACACACACAGACACACACAGACACACACACACACAGACAAACACAGTCACTTACATACACACAGAGACACTTACAGACAGGCACTTACACACACACACACAGACACACACACACAGTTAGACAGACACACACACACACACACACAGACTTATACACAGACACTTATACACACATAGACACTTACAGACACTTAATCACACACACACAGTCACTTGCACACAGACACTTACACAGACACACAGACACTTATACACAGACACTTGCACACACACACTTCCACACACACACACAGACACACACAGACACTTACACACAGACACATACACTTACACACACAGACACACAACACAGAGACACACACAGACACTTACACACACACAGAGGCACACACAGACACTTACACACACTTACACACGCACACACACACACACTTACACACAGACACTTACACACACACAGAGACACTTTCACACATACACTTCCACACACAGACAGACACTTACACACAGAAACACACACAGAGACACACACACACACAGACATTTACACACACACACACGGTCACTTTCACACACACACACAGACACTTACACACAGACAAATATACACACATAGACACTTACAGACACTTAATAACACACACACAGACACTTGCACACAGACACTTACACAGACACACAGACACTTATACACAGACACTTCCACACACACACAGACACACACACACAGACACACACAGACACTTACACACACACACACACACACAGAGACACTTACAGACACACAGACAATTACACACACATACTTACACATACACAGGCACACACACACACAGAGACAATTACACACAGACACACAGACACGCACTTACACACACACACTTCCACACACACACAGAGACACTGACACACATACACTTCAACACACACACAGACAATTACACACAGACACACACACACAGACACTTACACACACACACATAGAGACACTTACACACACACGCTTACCCACAGACACACACACAGACACACACAGACACTCACACACAGACACTTACACACACCCACAGACACTTACACACACAGACACTCTCACACACACACATACACACACAGACACACAACACACAGACACTTACACACACTTACACACGCACACAAACACACACTTACACACAGACACTTACACACACACAGAGACCCTTTCACACATACACTTCCACACACACACAGACACACACACACAGACACTTACACACACACACATAGAGACACTTACACACACACGCTTTCACACAGACACACACACAGACACACACAGACACTTACACACAGACACTTACACACACACAGAGACACTTACACACACAGACACTTACACACACTTACACACGCACACACACACACACACATACACACAGACACTTACACACACACAGAGACACTTTCACACATACACTTCCACACACACACAGACACTTACACACAGAAACACACACAGAGACACACACACACACAGAGACATTTACACACACACAGACTGACACACACACACACACAGACACTTACACACATACACAGAGAGAGTTACACACACACACGCTGACACTTACACAGACAGATAGACACTTACACACACACATTTACACACACACAGACACTTACACACACACACAGACTCTTACACATACACACACACACTTAGACACACACACAGACACTTACATACAGACACTTACACACACATACTGAGACACTTACACACACTTGCACACACACACAGACACACACAGACACACACACACACACTTCCACACACACAGACTCTTACACACACACACACACTTAGACACACACACAGACGCACACAGACACTTTCACACACATACTGAGACACTTACACACGCTTACACACGCACACACACACTTACACACAGACACTTACACACACACAGAGACACTTTCACACATACACTTCCACACACACACAGACACTTACACACAGAAACACACACAGAGACACACACACACACAGAGACATTTACACACACACACACTGACACTTACACAGACACACAGACACTTACATACAGACATTTACACACACACAGACACTTACACACACACACAGACTCTTACACATACACACACACACTTAGACACACACACACACTTTCACACAGACACGTACACACACATACTGAGACACTTACACACACTTGCACACACACAGACACTTACACACAGACACACATACAGAGACACTTACACACACACATTTACACACACACAGACACTTACACACACAAACAGACATTTAAACACACACTGACACACATTCACACACAGACACTTACACACACACACAGACATTACACACACACACAGACACTTACACACACACACAGACACTCTACAAACACACACACTGACACTTACACACACACACACACACACACACAGTAAGACACACACAGACACTTACACACGCATACACACACAGAGACACACACACACACACTCACACAGACACTTACAGACACACAGACAATTACACACGCACACAGACACTTACACACACATACTTACACATACACAGACACACACACACACAGAGACAATTACACACAGACACACACACACGCACTTACACACACACTCTTCCACACACACACAGAGACACTTACAGACCCACAGACAATTACACACACATGCTTACACATACACAGGCACACACACACACAGAGACAATTACACACAGACACACAGACACGCACTTACACACACACACTTCCACACACGCACAGAGACACTGACACACATACACTTCAACACACACACAGACAATTACACACAGACACACACACACAGACACTTACACACACACACAGACACTTACACACAGAAACACACACAGAGACATTTACACACACACAGACTGACACTTACACAGACAGACAGACACTTACACACATACACAGAGTTACACACACACACACTGACACTTAGACAGACAGACAGACACTTACACACACACATTTACACACACACACAGACACTTACACACACAGACACACAACACACAGACACTTACACACACTTACACACGCACACACACACACACTTACACAGAGACACTTACACACACACAGAGACACTTTCACACATACACTTCCACGCACACACAGACACTTACACACAGAAACACACACAGAGACACACACACACACAGAGACATTTACACACACACAGACTGACACTTACACACACACACACAGACACTTACACACATACACAGAGAGAGTTACACACACACACACTGACACTTACACAGACAGACAGACTCTTACACACACACATTTACACACACACAGACACTTACACACACACACAGACTCTTACACATACACACACACACTTAGACACACACACACACACACTTACATACAGACACTTACACACACATACTGAGTCACTTACACACACTTGCACACACACACAGACACTTACACACAGACACACACACACAGACACACACACACACAGACACACACACACACAGACACAAACACACACAGACACACACACACAGACATTACACACACACACAGACACTCTACAAACACACACACTCACACTTACACACACACACACAGACACACACACACACAGTTAGACACACACAGACACTTACACACACACACACACACAGAGACACTTACACACACACACAGTCACACAGACACTTACAGACACACAGACAATTACACACGCACACAGACACTTACACACACAGAGACAATTACACACAGACACACACACACGCACTTACACACACACTTTCACACACACACAGAGACACTTACACACATACACTTCCACACACACACAGACAATTACACACAGACACACACACACAGACACTTACACACACACACACAAAGACACTTACACACACACGCTTACACACAGACACACTCACAGACACACACAGACACACACACACACAGACAAACACAGACACACACACACAGAGCCACTTACAGACAGACTCTTACACACACACACACAGACACACACAGACACTTACACACACACACACAGACACACACACACCCACACAGACACTTACACACAGACAATTATACACACATAGACACTTACAGACACTTAATCACACACACACAGACACTTGCACAGAGACACTTTCACACACACACAGACACACACACAGACACACACAGACACACACAGACACACACAGACACTTAGACACACACGCTTACACACAGACACACACTTAGACACACACAGACAGTTACACACAGACACAGACACACACAGACACTTACACACACACACATACACTTACACACACAGACGCACAACACACAGACACACACAGACACTTACACACAGAGACACACACAGACACTTACACACACTTACACACAGACACTTCCACACACAGAGAGACACTTCCACACATACACTTCCACACACACACAGACACTTACACACAGAAACACACACAGAGACACACACACACACAGAGACATTTACACACACACACACTGACACTTACACACACACACAGACACTTGCACACATACACAGAGACAGTTACACACACACACACTGACACTTACACAGACACACAGACACTTACACACAGAGACTCTTACACATACACACACACACTTAGACACACACACACACACTTACACACAGACACTTCCACACGCATACTGAGACACTTACACACACTTGCACACACGCACAGACACTTACACACACACACAGACACTTACAAACACACACAGACACACACACACAGACACTTACACACACAGACACAGACACACACACACACAGACACAAACACACACACACACAGACACTTACACACTCACACTTACACACACACAGACACACACACACACTTAGACACACACAGACACTTACACACACACCCACACACACACACTTACACAGACACACACACGCACACAGACACTTACACACACATACTTACACATACACTTCCACACACACACAGAAAATTACACACAGACACACACACACAGACACTTACACAGACACACAGACACTTACACACACACATTTACACACACACAGACACTTACACACACACACAGACTCTTACACATACACACACACACTTAGACACACACACACACTTTCACACAGACACTTACACACACATACTGAGACACTTACACACACTTGCACACACACACAGACACTTACACACAGACACACACACAGAGACACTTACACACGCACACAGACACTTACACACACACATTTACACACACACAGACACTTACACACACACACAGACTCTTACACACACACACAGACACTTACACACACACAGAGACACTTTCAAACACACACACTCACACTTACACACACACACACACTCAAACACACACACACACAGACACACACACACACACTTAGACACACACAGGCACTTACACACACACACACACACATACTTACACATACACACAGACAATTACACACAGACACACACACACACACAGACACTTACACACACACACAAAGACACTTACACACACACGCTTACACACAGACACACACAGAAACACACACAGAGACCACACACACACACACATTTACACACACACACACACTTACACACAGACACTTACACACACATACTGAGACACTTACACACACTTACACACACTGACACTTACACACACACACACACACACACACTGACACTTACACACACACAGACTGTTAAAAACACACACACACACACACAGACACTTACACACACACACAGACATTTACAAACACACTCAGACACACACACACAGACATTACACACACACACAGACACTTACACATACACACAGACACTTTGAAACACACACACTCACACTTACACACACACACACACACTCACACACACACACACACACACAGAGACACACACACACACACTTAGACACACACAGACACTTACACACACACACACACACACACACACTTACACATACACACACACGCACACAGACACTTACACACACATACTTACACATACACACAGACAATTACACACAGACACACACACACAGACACTTACACACACACACACAAAGACACTTACACACACACGCTTACACACAGACACACACAGAAACACACACAGAGACACACACACACACATTTACACACACACACACACTTACACACACAGACACTTACACACACATTCTGAGACACTTACACACACTTACACACACACACAGACACTTACACACACACACACAGACACTGACACTTACACACGCACACACACACAGAGACACACACACACAGACACTTACACACACACACACACACACACACACACACTTCCACACACACAGACTCTTACACACACACACACACTTAGACACACACACACACACTTACACACAGACACTTACACACACATACTGAGACACTTACACACGCTTACACACGCACACACTGACACTTACACACACACACAGACAGTTATACACACAGACACACACACAGACACACACACACACAGACACACACACACAGACACACACAGACACTTACACACGCACGCTTTCACACAGACACACACACAGACACACACAGACACTTACACACACTTACACACGCACACACACACTTACACACAGACACACACACACAGAGACACTTTCACACATACACTTCCACACACACAGAGACACTTACACACAGAAACATACACAGAGACACACACACACAGAGACATTTACACTCACACACACAGACACTTACACACATACACAGAGACAGTTACACACACACACACTGACACTTACACAGACACACAGACACTTACACACACACATTTACACACACAGGCACACACTCACAGAGACTCTTACACACACACACACACACTTACACACAGAGACTTACACACACATACTGAGACACTTAAACACACTTGCACACACACACAGACACTAACACATACACACACACAGACACTTACACACACAGACAGACACACACAGACACTTACACACACACACACACACAGACACTTACACACACAGACACACGCACAGACACTTACACACAGACACTTACAGAAACACATACACACACGCACACAGACAATTACACACAGACACTCACACACAGACTCTTACACACACACACACACTTAGACACACACACGCACTTACACACACACACACACACAGACTTACACACAGACACTTATACACACATAGACACTTACAGACGCTTAATCACACACACACAGACACTTGCGCACAGACTCTTACACAGACACACAGACACTTATACACAGACACTTCCACACACACAGAGACACACACACACACAGACACACACAGACACTTACACGCACACAGAGACACTTACAGACAGACACTTACACACACACACAGAGACACACACAGACACTTACACACACACACACAGATACACACACACACACAGACACTTATACACAGACACTTACACACATACACTGACACTTACACATACACACACACACTTAGACACACACACACACTGACACACACACACACACACAAACACTGAGACACTTACACACAGACACTTACACACACACTCAGACACTTATACACAGACACACACACACAGACACTTACACACAGACACTTACACGCAGACACACAGACACACACACACACAGACACTTACACACACACAGACACTTACACACACACACACACACACACACACTTCCACACACACAGACTCTTACACACACACACACACTTAGACACACACACACACGCACACAGACACTTTCACACACATACTGAGACACTTACACACGCTTACACACGCACACACACACTTACACACAGACACTTACACACACACAGAGACACTTTCACACATACACTTCCACACACACAGAGACACTTACACACATACACAGAGACAGTTACACACACACACACTGACACTTACACACACACACAGACAGTTATACACACAGACGCACACACAGACACACACACACACAGACACACACAGACACTTACACACACACAGACAGACACTTACACACACACGCTTTCACACAGACACACACACAGACACACACAGACACTTACACACAGAGACACACAGACACTTACACACATACACAGAGACAGTTACACACACACACACTGACACTTACACACACACACAGACACTTATACACACAGACGCACACACAGACACACACACACACAGAGACACACACAGACACTTACACACACACAGACACTTACACACACACGCTTTCACACAGACACACACACAGACACACACAGACACTTACACACAGAGACACACACAGACACTTACACACACTTACACACGCACACACACACACACTTACACACAGACACTTACACACACCCAGAGACACTTTCACACATACACTTCCACACACACACAGACACTTACACACAGAAACACACACAGAGACACACACACACACAGAGACATTTACACACACACACACTGACACTTACACAGACACACAGACACTTACACACAGACATTTACACACACACAGACACTTAGACACACACACAGACTCTTACACATACACACACACACTTAGACACACACACACACTTTCACACAGACACGTACACACACATACTGAGATACTTACACACACTTGCACACACACAGACACTTACACACAGACACACATACACAGACACTTACACACACACATTTACACACACACAGACACTTACACACACACACAGACTCTTACACACACACACAGACACTTACACACACACACAGACACTTTCAAACACACACACTCACACTTACACACACACACACACTCACACACACGCACACACACACACACTTAGACACACACAGAGACTTACACACACACACACACACATACTTACACATACACACAGACAATTACACACAGACACACACACACAGACACTTACACACACACAGACACTTACACACACACGCTTACACACAGACACACACAGAAACACACACAGAGACCACACACACACACACATTTACACACACACACACACTTACACACAGACACTTACACACACATATTGAGATACTTACACACACAAAGACACTTACAAACACACACACACACACAGACACTTACACACACAGAGACACTTACACACACACACACAGACACACACACACACTTAGACACACACAGACACTTACACACACATTCACACACACACACACTTCCACACACACAGGCTCTTACACACACACACACACACTTAGACACACACACACACACTTACACACAGACACTTACACACACATACTGAGACACTTACACACGCTTGCACGCACACACACTGACTCTTACACACACACACGGACACTTACACACACACACTTACACACACAGAGACACTTACACACACACACACAGACACCACAGACACTTCCACACACACACAGACACTTACACACAGACACACACACTTACACACAGGCACTTACACACACACAGAGACACTTACACACAGACACTTCCACACACACACAGACACTTACACACAGACACACACACACACACACACACACACAGACAAATACACACACAGACACTTACACACGAAGACACTTACACAAACGCAGACACTTACAAACACACACACATGGACACACGCAGATACACACACACTCAGAGACTTACACTCAGTCACTTACACACACACACAGAGACACTTACAGACACTTACACACACACACAGACTTGAACACAGACACACACACAGACACTTACACACACACAGAGACACTTACACACATACACTTCCACACACACACAGACACTTACACACAGACACTTACAGACACACAGACACACGCACACAGACAATTACACACACACACATAGAGACACTTACACACACGCTTACACACAGACACACACACAGACACAAACAGACACACGCACACAGACAATTACACACACACACATAGAGACACTTACACACACGCTTACACACAGACACACACACAGACACACACAGACACACACACACACAGACAAACACAGTCACTTACATACACACAGAGACACTTACAGACAGGCACTTACACACACACACACAGACACACACACACAGTTAGACAGACACACACACACACACACACAGACTTATACACAGACACTTATACACACATAGACACTTACAGACACTTAATCACACACACACAGTCACTTGCACACAGACACTTACACAGACACACAGACACTTATACACAGACACTTGCACACACACACTTCCACACACACACACAGACACACACAGACACTTACACACAGACACATACACTTACACACACAGACACACAACACAGAGACACACACAGACACTTACACACACACAGAGGCACACACAGACACTTACACACACTTACACACGCACACACACACACACTTACACACAGACACTTACACACACACAGAGACACTTTCACACATACACTTCCACACACAGACAGACACTTACACACAGAAACACACACAGAGACACACACACACAGAGACATTTACACACACACACACGGTCACTTTCACACACACACACAGACACTTACACACAGACAAATATACACACATAGACACTTACAGACACTTAATAACACACACACAGACACTTGCACACAGACACTTACACAGACACACAGACACTTATACACAGACACTTCCACACACACACAGACACACACACACAGACACACACAGACACTTACACACACACACACACACACAGAGACACTTACAGACACACAGACAATTACACACACATACTTACACATACACAGGCACACACACACACAGAGACAATTACACACAGACACACAGACACGCACTTACACACACACACTTCCACACACACACAGAGACACTGACACACATACACTTCAACACACACACAGACAATTACACACAGACACACACACACAGACACTTACACACACACACATAGAGACACTTACACACACACGCTTACCCACAGACACACACACAGACACACACAGACACTCACACACAGACACTTACACGCACACAGAGACACTTACAGACAGACACTTACACACACACACAGAGACACACACAGACACTTACACACACACACACAGATACACACACACACACAGACACTTATACACAGACACTTACACACATACACTGACACTTACACATACACACACACACTTAGACACACACACACACTGACACACACACACACACACAAACACTGAGACACTTACACACAGACACTTACACACACACTCAGACACTTATACACAGACACACACACACAGACACTTACACACAGACACTTACACGCAGACACACAGACACACACACACACAGACACTTACACACACACAGACACTTACACACACACACACACACACACACACTTCCACACACACAGACTCTTACACACACACACACACTTAGACACACACACACACGCACACAGACACTTTCACACACATACTGAGACACTTACACACGCTTACACACGCACACACACACTTACACACAGACACTTACACACACACAGAGACACTTTCACACATACACTTCCACACACACAGAGACACTTACACACATACACAGAGACAGTTACACACACACACACTGACACTTACACACACACACAGACAGTTATACACACAGACGCACACACAGACACACACACACACAGACACACACAGACACTTACACACACACAGACAGACACTTACACACACACGCTTTCACACAGACACACACACAGACACACACAGACACTTACACACAGAGACACACAGACACTTACACACATACACAGAGACAGTTACACACACACACACTGACACTTACACACACACACAGACACTTATACACACAGACGCACACACAGACACACACACACACAGAGACACACACAGACACTTACACACACACAGACACTTACACACACACGCTTTCACACAGACACACACACAGACACACACAGACACTTACACACAGAGACACACACAGACACTTACACACACTTACACACGCACACACACACACACTTACACACAGACACTTACACACACCCAGAGACACTTTCACACATACACTTCCACACACACACAGACACTTACACACAGAAACACACACAGAGACACACACACACACAGAGACATTTACACACACACACACTGACACTTACACAGACACACAGGCACTTACACACAGACATTTACACACACACAGACACTTAGACACACACACAGACTCTTACACATACACACACACACTTAGACACACACACACACTTTCACACAGACACGTACACACACATACTGAGATACTTACACACACTTGCACACACACAGACACTTACACACAGACACACATACACAGACACTTACACACACACATTTACACACACACAGACACTTACACACACACACAGACTCTTACACACACACACAGACACTTACACACACACACAGACACTTTCAAACACACACACTCACACTTACACACACACACACACTCACACACACGCACACACACACACACTTAGACACACACAGAGACTTACACACACACACACACACATACTTACACATACACACAGACAATTACACACAGACACACACACACAGACACTTACACACACACAGACACTTACACACACACGCTTACACACAGACACACACAGAAACACACACAGAGACCACACACACACACACATTTACACACACACACACACTTACACACAGACACTTACACACACATATTGAGATACTTACACACACAAAGACACTTACAAACACACACACACACACAGACACTTACACACACAGAGACACTTACACACACACACACAGACACACACACACACTTAGACACACACAGACACTTACACACACATTCACACACACACACACTTCCACACACACAGGCTCTTACACACACACACACACACTTAGACACACACACACACACTTACACACAGACACTTACACACACATACTGAGACACTTACACACGCTTGCACGCACACACACTGACTCTTACACACACACACGGACACTTACACACACACACTTACACACACAGAGACACTTACACACACACACACAGACACCACAGACACTTCCACACACACACAGACACTTACACACAGACACACACACTTACACACAGGCACTTACACACACACAGAGACACTTACACACAGACACTTCCACACACACACAGACACTTACACACAGACACACACACACACACACACACACACAGACAAATACACACACAGACACTTACACACGAAGACACTTACACAAACGCAGACACTTACAAACACACACACATGGACACACGCAGATACACACACACTCAGAGACTTACACTCAGTCACTTACACACACACACAGAGACACTTACAGACACTTACACACACACACAGACTTGAACACAGACACACACACAGACACTTACACACACACAGAGACACTTACACACATACACTTCCACACACACACAGACACTTACACACAGACACTTACAGACACACAGACACACGCACACAGACAATTACACACACACACATAGAGACACTTACACACACGCTTACACACAGACACACACACAGACACAAACAGACACACGCACACAGACAATTACACACACACACATAGAGACACTTACACACACGCTTACACACAGACACACACACAGACACACACAGACACACACACACACAGACAAACACAGTCACTTACATACACACAGAGACACTTACAGACAGGCACTTACACACACACACACAGACACACACACACAGTTAGACAGACACACACACACACACACACAGACTTATACACAGACACTTATACACACATAGACACTTACAGACACTTAATCACACACACACAGTCACTTGCACACAGACACTTACACAGACACACAGACACTTATACACAGACACTTGCACACACACACTTCCACACACACACACAGACACACACAGACACTTACACACAGACACATACACTTACACACACAGACACACAACACAGAGACACACACAGACACTTACACACACACAGAGGCACACACAGACACTTACACACACTTACACACGCACACACACACACACTTACACACAGACACTTACACACACACAGAGACACTTTCACACATACACTTCCACACACAGACAGACACTTACACACAGAAACACACACAGAGACACACACACACAGAGACATTTACACACACACACACGGTCACTTTCACACACACACACAGACACTTACACACAGACAAATATACACACATAGACACTTACAGACACTTAATAACACACACACAGACACTTGCACACAGACACTTACACAGACACACAGACACTTATACACAGACACTTCCACACACACACAGACACACACACACAGACACACACAGACACTTACACACACACACACACACACAGAGACACTTACAGACACACAGACAATTACACACACATACTTACACATACACAGGCACACACACACACAGAGACAATTACACACAGACACACAGACACGCACTTACACACACACACTTCCACACACACACAGAGACACTGACACACATACACTTCAACACACACACAGACAATTACACACAGACACACACACACAGACACTTACACACACACACATAGAGACACTTACACACACACGCTTACCCACAGACACACACACAGACACACACAGACACTCACACACAGACACTTACACACACCCACAGACACTTACACACACAGACACTCTCACACACACACATACACACACAGACACACAACACACAGACACTTACACACACTTACACACGCACACAAACACACACTTACACACAGACACTTACACACACACAGAGACCCTTTCACACATACACTTCCACACACACACAGACACACACACACAGACACTTACACACACACACATAGAGACACTTACACACACACGCTTTCACACAGACACACACACAGACACACACAGACACTTACACACAGACACTTACACACACACAGAGACACTTACACACACAGACACTTACACACACTTACACACGCACACACACACACACACATACACACAGACACTTACACACACACAGAGACACTTTCACACATACACTTCCACACACACACAGACACTTACACACAGAAACACACACAGAGACACACACACACACAGAGACATTTACACACACACAGACTGACACACACACACACACAGACACTTACACACATACACAGAGAGAGTTACACACACACACGCTGACACTTACACAGACAGATAGACACTTACACACACACATTTACACACACACAGACACTTACACACACACACAGACTCTTACACATACACACACACACTTAGACACACACACAGACACTTACATACAGACACTTACACACACATACTGAGACACTTACACACACTTGCACACACACACAGACACACACAGACACACACACACACACTTCCACACACACAGACTCTTACACACACACACACACTTAGACACACACACAGACGCACACAGACACTTTCACACACATACTGAGACACTTACACACGCTTACACACGCACACACACACTTACACACAGACACTTACACACACACAGAGACACTTTCACACATACACTTCCACACACACACAGACACTTACACACAGAAACACACACAGAGACACACACACACACAGAGACATTTACACACACACACACTGACACTTACACAGACACACAGACACTTACATACAGACATTTACACACACACAGACACTTACACACACACACAGACTCTTACACATACACACACACACTTAGACACACACACACACTTTCACACAGACACGTACACACACATACTGAGACACTTACACACACTTGCACACACACAGACACTTACACACAGACACACATACAGAGACACTTACACACACACATTTACACACACACAGACACTTACACACACAAACAGACATTTAAACACACACTGACACACATTCACACACAGACACTTACACACACACACAGACATTACACACACACACAGACACTTACACACACACACAGACACTCTACAAACACACACACTGACACTTACACACACACACACACACACACACAGTAAGACACACACAGACACTTACACACGCATACACACACAGAGACACACACACACACACTCACACAGACACTTACAGACACACAGACAATTACACACGCACACAGACACTTACACACACATACTTACACATACACAGACACACACACACACAGAGACAATTACACACAGACACACACACACGCACTTACACACACACTCTTCCACACACACACAGAGACACTTACAGACCCACAGACAATTACACACACATGCTTACACATACACAGGCACACACACACACAGAGACAATTACACACAGACACACAGACACGCACTTACACACACACACTTCCACACACGCACAGAGACACTGACACACATACACTTCAACACACACACAGACAATTACACACAGACACACACACACAGACACTTACACACACACACAGACACTTACACACAGAAACACACACAGAGACATTTACACACACACAGACTGACACTTACACAGACAGACAGACACTTACACACATACACAGAGTTACACACACACACACTGACACTTAGACAGACAGACAGACACTTACACACACACATTTACACACACACACAGACACTTACACACACAGACACACAACACACAGACACTTACACACACTTACACACGCACACACACACACACTTACACAGAGACACTTACACACACACAGAGACACTTTCACACATACACTTCCACGCACACACAGACACTTACACACAGAAACACACACAGAGACACACACACACACAGAGACATTTACACACACACAGACTGACACTTACACACACACACACAGACACTTACACACATACACAGAGAGAGTTACACACACACACACTGACACTTACACAGACAGACAGACTCTTACACACACACATTTACACACACACAGACACTTACACACACACACAGACTCTTACACATACACACACACACTTAGACACACACACACACACACTTACATACAGACACTTACACACACATACTGAGTCACTTACACACACTTGCACACACACACAGACACTTACACACAGACACACACACACAGACACACACACACACAGACACACACACACACAGACACAAACACACACAGACACACACACACAGACATTACACACACACACAGACACTCTACAAACACACACACTCACACTTACACACACACACACAGACACACACACACACAGTTAGACACACACAGACACTTACACACACACACACACACAGAGACACTTACACACACACACAGTCACACAGACACTTACAGACACACAGACAATTACACACGCACACAGACACTTACACACACAGAGACAATTACACACAGACACACACACACGCACTTACACACACACTTTCACACACACACAGAGACACTTACACACATACACTTCCACACACACACAGACAATTACACACAGACACACACACACAGACACTTACACACACACACACAAAGACACTTACACACACACGCTTACACACAGACACACTCACAGACACACACAGACACACACACACACAGACAAACACAGACACACACACACAGAGCCACTTACAGACAGACTCTTACACACACACACACAGACACACACAGACACTTACACACACACACACAGACACACACACACCCACACAGACACTTACACACAGACAATTATACACACATAGACACTTACAGACACTTAATCACACACACACAGACACTTGCACAGAGACACTTTCACACACACACAGACACACACACAGACACACACAGACACACACAGACACACACAGACACTTAGACACACACGCTTACACACAGACACACACTTAGACACACACAGACAGTTACACACAGACACAGACACACACAGACACTTACACACACACACATACACTTACACACACAGACGCACAACACACAGACACACACAGACACTTACACACAGAGACACACACAGACACTTACACACACTTACACACAGACACTTCCACACACAGAGAGACACTTCCACACATACACTTCCACACACACACAGACACTTACACACAGAAACACACACAGAGACACACACACACACAGAGACATTTACACACACACACACTGACACTTACACACACACACAGACACTTGCACACATACACAGAGACAGTTACACACACACACACTGACACTTACACAGACACACAGACACTTACACACAGAGACTCTTACACATACACACACACACTTAGACACACACACACACACTTACACACAGACACTTCCACACGCATACTGAGACACTTACACACACTTGCACACACGCACAGACACTTACACACACACACAGACACTTACAAACACACACAGACACACACACACAGACACTTACACACACACACAGACTCTTACACATACACACACACACTTAGACACACACGCACACAGACACTTACACACACATACTTACACATACACTTCCACACACACACAGAAAATTACACACAGACACACACACACAGACACTTACACAGACACACAGACACTTACACACACACATTTACACACACACAGACACTTACACACACACACAGACTCTTACACATACACACACACACTTAGACACACACACACACAGACACTTACACACACATACTGAGACACTTACACACACTTGCACACACACACAGACACTTACACACAGACACACACACACAGACACTTACACACACACACACACAAAGACACTTACACACACACGCTTACACACAGACACTTACACACAGAAACACACACAGAGACACACACACACACACACATTTACAAACACACACACACTTACACACAGACACAGACTCTTACACACACACACTTAGACACACACACACACACTTACACACAGACACTTACACACACATACTGAGACACTTACACACGCTTACACGCACACACACTGACACTTACACACACACACAGACACTTATACACACAGACACACACACTTACACACACACACACACTTACACACACAGAGACACTTACACACCACACACAGACACCACAGACACTTCCACACACACACAGACACTTACACACAGACACACACACTTACACACAGACACTTACACACACACAGAGACTCTTACACACAGACACTTCCACACACACACAGACACTTACACACAGACACACACAGAGAGACACACACACAGACACACACAGACATTTACACACACACACACTGACACTTACACACACACATAGACACACACACACAGACACTTACACACACACACACAGACAGTCACACACACACACACACTGACACTTACACACACACACAGACACTTACACACACACAGACTTTCACACAGACTCTTATACACACATAGACACTGACAGACACTTAATTACACACACACAGACACTTACACACAGGCACACACACACAGAGACACACACAGACACTTACACACAGACACTTAAACACACACACTTACACTTATACACAGACACTTCCACACAGACCCACACACTTACACACAGACACACACACACAGAGACACTTACACACATACACTTCCACACACACACAGACACACACAGAAACACACAGAGAGGCACACACACACACACACACACTCAGACACTTACACACACACACACAGACACACACACACACAGACACTTACATACAGCCACAGACACACACACAGACACTTACACACACGCAGACACTTACACACACACACACACACACACACACAGAGACACTTGCACACACAGACACTTACACACACACACACACAGACACTTACACACACACGCTTTCACACAGACACACACACAGACACACACAGACACTTACACACAGAGACACACACAGACACATACACACACTTACACACGCACACACACACACACTTAGACACAGACACTTACACACACCCAGAGACACTTTCACACATACACTTCCACACACACACAGACACTTACACACAGAAACACACACAGAGACACACACACACACAGAGACATTTACACACACACACACGGACACTTACACACACACAGACACTTACACACAAACACAGAGACAGTTACACACACACACACTGACACTTACACAGACACACAGACACTTACACACAGACATTTACACACACACAGACACTTACACACACACACAGACTCTTACACATACACACACACACTTAGACACACACACACACTTTCACACAGACACTTACACACACATACTGAGACACTTACACACACTTGCACACACACTGACACTTACACACAGACACACACACACAGACACTTACACACACACATTTACACACACACAGACACTTACACACACACACAGACTCTTACACACACACACAGACACTTACACACACACACAGACACTTTCAAACACACACACTCACACTTACACACACACACACACTCACACACACACACACACACACACACACACACAGAGACTTACACACACACACACACACATACTTACACATACACACAGACAATTACACACAGACACACACACACAGACACTTACACACACACACAGACACTTACACACACACGCTTACACGCAGACACACACAGAAACACACACAGAGACCACACACACACACACATTTACACACACACACACACTTACACACAGACACTTACACACACATACTGAGACACTTACACACACTTACACACACACACACTTACACACACACACACACACACACACTGACACTTACACACACACAGACACTTACAAACACACACACAGACACACAGACACACACACACAGAGACACTTACACACACACACACACAGAGACACACACACACACTTAGACACACACAGACACTTACACACACACGCTTACACACAGACACACAGAGAAACACACACAGAGACCACACACACACACACATTTACACACACACACACACTTACCCACAGACACTTACACACACATACTGAGACACTTACACACACGTACACACACACACACTCACACACACACACACAGACACACACACACACACTTAGACACACACAGAGACTTACACACACACACACACACATACTTACACATACACACAGACAATTACACACAGACACACACACACAGACACTTACACACAGACACAGACACTTACACACACACGCTTACACACAGACACACACAGAAACACACACAGAGACCACACACACACACACATTTACACACACACACACACTTACACACAGACACTTACACACACATACTGAGACACTTACACACACTTACACACACACACACTTACACACACACACACACACACACACTTAGACACACACAGACACTTACACACACACTTCCACACACACAGGCTCTTACACACACACACACACACTTAGACACACACACACACACTTACACACAGACACTTACACACACATACTGAGACACTTACACACGCTTGCACGCACACACACTGACTCTTACACACACACACGGACACTTACACACACACACTTACACACACAGAGACACTTACACACACACACACAGACACCACAGACACTTCCACACACACACAGACACTTACACACAGACACACACACTTACACACAGGCACTTACACACACACAGAGACACTTACACACAGACACTTCCACACACACACAGACACTTACACACAGACACACACACAGAGACACACACACACACACACAAACAGACATTTACACACACACACACTGACACTTAAACACACACATAGACACACACACACACACAGAGACACACACACACACTTAGACACACACAGAGACTTACACACACACACACACACATACTTACACATACACACAGACAATTACACACAGACACACACACACAGACACTTACACACACACACAGACACTTACACACACACGCTTACACACAGACACACACAGAAACACACACAGAGACCACACACACACACACATTTACACACACACACACACTTACACACAGACACTTACACACACATACTGAGACACTTACACACACTTACACACACACACACTTACACACACACACACACACACACTGACACTTACACACACACAGACACTTACAAACACACACACAGACACACAGACACACACACACACAGACACTTACACACACACACACACACAGACACACACACACACTTAGACACACACAGACACTTACACACACACGCTTACACACAGACACACACAGAAACACACACAGAGACCACACACACACACACATTTACACACACACACACACTTACAGACAGACACTTACACACACATACTGAGACACTTACACACACTTACACACACACACACTCACACACACACACACAGACACACACACACACTTAGACACACACAGAGACTTACACACACACACACACACATACTTACACATACACACAGACAATTACACACAGACACACACACACAGACACTTACACACACACACAGACACTTACACACACACGCTTACACACAGACACACACAGAAACACACACAGAGACCACACACACACACACATTTACACACACACACACACTTACACACAGACACTTACACACACATACTGAGACACTTACACACACTTACACACACACACACTTACACACACACACACACACACACACTTAGACACACACAGACACTTACACACACACTTCCACACACACAGGCTCTTACACACACACACACACTTAGACACACACACACACACTTACACACAGACACTTACACACACATACTGAGACACTTACACACGCTTGCACGCACACACACTGACTCTTACACACACACACAGACACTTACACACACACACTTACACACACAGAGACACTTACACACACACACACAGACACCACAGACACTTCCACACACACACAGACACTTACACACAGACACACACACTTACACACAGACACTTACACACACACAGAGACACTTACACACGGACACTTCCACACACACACAGACACTTACACACAGACACACACACAGAGACACACACACACACACACAAACAGACATTTACACACACACACACTGACACTTAAACACACACAGAGACACACACACACACACATACTGACACTTACAGACACACACTCAGACACCACAGACACTTCCACACACACACAGACACTTACACACAGACACACACACTTACACACAGGCACTTACACACACACAGAGACACTTACACACAGACACTTCCACACACACACAGACACTTACACACAGACACACACACAGAGACACACACACACACACACAAACAGACATTTACACACACACACACTGACACTTAAACACACACATAGACACACACACACACACAGAGACACACACACACACTTAGACACACACAGAGACTTACACACACACACACACACATACTTACACATACACACAGACAATTACACACAGACACACACACACAGACACTTACACACACACACAGACACTTACACACACACGCTTACACACAGACACACACAGAAACACACACAGAGACCACACACACACACACATTTACACACACACACACACTTACACACAGACACTTACACACACATACTGAGACACTTACACACACTTACACACACACACACTTACACACACACACACACACACACTGACACTTACACACACACAGACACTTACAAACACACACACAGACACACACACACTGACACTTACACACACACAGACACTTACAAACACACAGAGACACTTACACACGGACACTTCCACACACACACAGACACTTACACACAGACACACACACAGAGACACACACACACACACACAAACAGACATTTACACACACACACACTGACACTTAAACACACACAGAGACACACACACACACACATACTGACACTTACAGACACACACTCAGACACCACAGACACTTCCACACACACACAGACACTTACACACACACACTTACACACACAGAGACACTTACACACACACACACAGACACCACAGACACTTCCACACACACACAGACACTTACACACAGACACACACACTTACACACAGACACTTACACACACACAGAGACACTTACACACGGACACTTCCACACACACACAGACACTTACACACAGACACACACACAGAGACACACACACACACACACAAACAGACATTTACACACACACACACTGACACTTAAACACACACAGAGACACACACACACACACATACTGACACTTACAGACACACACTCAGACACTTAAACACACACACTTACACACACACAGGCACTTACACACACATAGATACTTACAGACATTTAATCACACACACACAGACACTTACACACACAGAGGCACTTACACACACACACACACACACACACACACACAGACACTTACACACACACACACACACAGACAAATACACACACAGACACTTACACACGAAGACACTTACACACACGCAGACACTTACAAACACACACACATGGACACACGCAGATACACACACACTCAGAGACTTACACTCAGTCACTTACACACACACACAGAGACACTTACAGAGACTTACACACACACACAGACTTGAACACAGACACACACACAGACACTTACACACACACAGAGACACTTACACACATACACTTCCACACACACACAGACACTTACACACAGAAATACACAGAGACACACACACACACACACAGACAGACATTTGCACACACACACACACTGAAACTTACACACACACAGACACTTACGCACACACACAGGGACAGTTACACACACACACACTGACACTTACACAGACACACAGTCACTTACACACACACATTTACACACACACAGGCACACACGCACAGAGACTGTTACACACAAACACACACACTTACACACAGAGACTTACACACACATACTGAGACACCTGCACATACTTTCACACACACACAGACACTTACACACACAGACACACACACACAGACACTTACACACACACACAGACGCTTACATACACACACACACACAGAGACACTAACACACACACACCTACACACACACACACACACACACAGAGACACACACACACACACTTAGACACACTCAGACACTTACACACACACACACACACACACACAGACACACGCACAGACACTTACACACAGACACTGACACACAGACACACGCACACAGACAATTACACACAGACACACACACACAGACTCTTACACACACACACACTTAGACACACACACACGCACTTACACACACACACTTCCACACACACAGACACTTACACTCAGACACTTCCACACACACACTTACAATTACAGACACAGACACACAACACACAGACACACACAGACACACACATACAGAGACCCTTACACACAGACAGACTCTTACACACACACACACACTTGCACACAGACACTTACACACACATACTGAGACACTTAAACACACTTGCACATACACACAGACACACACAGACACACACACACAGACACTTACACACACACAGACACTTACACACACAGAGACACACACACACACACAGACACACACACACACACTTAGACACACACAGACACTTACACACACACACACACACAGACACACACACACACTTAGACACACACAGACACTTACACACACATTCACACACACACACACTTCCACACACACAGGCTCTTACACACACACACACACACTTAGACACACACACACACACTTACACACAGACACTTACACACACATACTGAGACACTTACACACGCTTGCACACACACACACTTACACACACACACACACACTGACACTTACACACACACAGACACTTACAAACACACATTTACACACACACAGACACTTACACACACACACAGACTCTTACACACACACACAGACACTTACACACACACACAGACACTTTCAAACACACACACTCACACTTACACACACACACACACTCACACACACACACACACACAGACACACACACACACACTTAGACACACACAGAGACTTACACACACACACACACACATACTTACACATACACACAGACAATTACACACAGACACACACACACAGACACTTACACACAGACACTTACACAGACACACAGACACTTATACACAGACACTTCCACACACACACTTCCACACACACACACAGACACACACAGACACTTACACACACACTCACACACACAGAGACACTTACAGACACACAGACAATTACACACACATACTTACACACAGACACACACACAGACACACACAGACACTTACACACAGACACATACACTTACACACACAGACACACAACACAGAGACACACACAGACACTTACACACACACAGAGACACACACAGACACTTACACACACTTACACAGGCACGCACACACACACTTTCACACAGACACTTCCACACACACAGAGACACTTTCACACATACACTTCCACACACACACAGACACTTACACACAGAAACACACACAGACACACACACACACACACACACACAGACATTTGCACACACACACACACAGAAACTTACACACACACAGATACTTACACACACACACAGGGACAGTTACACACACACACACTGACACTTACACAGACACACAGACACTTACACACACACATTTACACACACACAGGCACACACACACAGAGACTCTTACACACACACACACACACTTACACACACAGACACACAACACACAGACACACACAGACACACACACACAGAGACACACACAGACACTTACACACACTTACACACGCACACACACACACTTACACACTGACACACACACACAGAGACACTTTCACACATACACTTCCACACACACACAGACACTTACACACAGAAACACTCACAGAGACACACACACACAGAGAGACATTTACACACACACACACTGACACTTACACACACACACAGACACTTACACACAGAAACACACACAGAGACACACTCATACACAGAGACAGTTACACACACACACACTTACACTTACACAGACACACAGACACTTACACACACATACTGAGACACTTACACACACTTGCACACACACACAGACACTTACACACAGACACACACACTCACAGACACTTACACACACACAGACACTTACACACACACACAGACACTTACAAACACACACAGACACACACACACAGACATTACACACACACACAGACACACACACACACAGACACTTAGAAACACACACACTTACACTTACACACACACACACACTCACACACACACACACAAGCACACACACACACGCACACACTTAGACACACACAGACACTTACACACACAAACACACACTTACACACACACACACTCACACAGACACTTACAGACACACAGACAATTACACACGCACACACTTACACACACATACTTACACATACACACAGACAATTACACACAGACACACACACACAGACACTTACACACACACACACAAAGACACTTACACACACACGCTTACACACAGACACTTACACACAGAAACACGCACATTTACACACACACACACACTTAGACACACACACACACACTTACACACCGACACAGACTTACACACACACACACTTGGACACACACACACACTTACACACAGACACTTACACACACATACTGAGACACTTACACACACTTACACACACACACAGACACTTACACACACACACACACACTGACACTTACACACACACAGACACTTACAAACACACACACACACACACAGACACTTACACACACAGAGACACACACACACACACAGACACACACACACACACTTAGACACACACAGACACTTACACACACACACACACACACACACACACACACACACACTTCAACACACACAGACTCTTACACACACATACTGACACACTTACACACGCTTACACACACACACACTGACACTTACACACACACACAGACACTTATACACACAGACACACACACAGACACACACACAGACACACACAGACACTTACACACACACACACAGAGACACTTACACACACACGCTTACACACAGACACACACACAGACACACACAGACACTTACACACAGACACTTACACACACACACAGACACTTACACACACAGACACTTACACACACACACATACACTTACACACACAGACACACAACACACAGACACACACAGACACTTACACACACACAGAGACACACACACACACTTACACACACTTACACACGCACACACACACACACTTACACACAGACACTTACACACACACAGAGACACTTTCACACATACACTTCCACACACACACAGACACTTACACACAGAAACACACACAGAGACACACACACACACAGAGACATTTACACACACACACACTGACACTTACACGCACACACACAGACACACACATCCACAGAGACAGTTACACACACACACACTGACACACAGACACACAGACACTTACACACACACATTTACACACACACAGGCGCACACAAACACACAGACTCTTACACATACACACACACACTTAGACACACACACACACTTAGACACAGACACTTACACACAGACACTGACACACAGACACACGCACACACACAATTACACACAGACACACACACACAGACTCTTACACACACACACACTTAGACACACACACACGCACTTACACACACACACTTCCACACACACAGACACTTACACACAGACACTTCCACACACACACTTACAATTACAGACACAGACACACAACACACAGACACACACAGACACACACATACAGAGACCCTTACACACAGACAGACTCTTACACACACACACACACTTGCACACAGACACTTACACACACATACTGAGACACTTAAACACACTTGCACATACACACAGACACACACAGACACACACACACAGACACTTACACACACACAGACACTTACACACACAGACACTTACACACACAGAGACACTTACACACACACACACACACACACACACACACACAGACAAATACACACACAGACACTTACACACGAAGACACTTACACACACGCAGACACTTACAAACACACACACATGGACACACGCTGATACACACACACTCAGAGACTTACACTCAGTCACTTACAGACACACACAGAGACACTTACAGACACTTACACACACACACAGACTTGCATACAGACACACACACAGAGACACTTACACACACTTACACACACACACACACACACACTTACACACAGACACTTACACACACACAGAGACACTTACACACATACACTTCCACACACACACAGACACTTACACACAGAAACACACAGAGACAAACACACACACGCACAGACAGACATTTGCACACACACACTCACTCACTGACACTTACACACACACACAGTCACTTACACACACACACAGGGTCAGTTACACACACACACACTGACACTTACACAGACACACAGACACTTACACACACATTTACACACACACAGGCACACACACACACAGACTCTTACACACACACACACACACTTACACACAGAGACTTACACACACATACGGAAACACTGACACATACTTTCACACACACACAGACACTAACACATACACACTCCCACAGACACTTACACACACAGACACTTACACACACACAGACACTTACACACACACACAGACGCTTACAAACACACACACACACACACAGAGACAGTAACACACACACACCTACACACACACACCTACACACACACAGAGACACACACACACACACTTAGACACACTCAGACACTTACACACACACACACACACAGACACTTACACACACAGACACACGCACAGACACTTACACACAGACACTTACAGACACACAGACACACACGCAGACAGACAACTACACACAGACACACACACACAGACTCTAACACACACACACACACTTAGACACACACACACGCACTTACACACACACACTTCCACACACACAGACACTTACACACAGACACTTCCACACACACACAGACAATTACACACAGACACACACACAGACACACACAGACACACACAGACACACACAGACACACGCACACAGAGAGTCTTACAGACAGACACTTACACACACACACAGAGACACACACAGACACTTACACACACATACACAGACACACACACACACGCAGACACTTATACACAGACACTTACACACATACACAGACACTTACACACAGACACTTACACGCAGACACACAGACACTTACACACACACACAGACACTTACACACACACAGACACTTACACACACACAGACACTTACAGGCACACAGACATTTACACTCGCACACAGACACTTACACACACATACTTACACATACACAGACACACACACACACACAGACAATTACACACAGACACACACACACGCACTTACACACTCACACTTCAACACACAGACATACTTACACACATACACTTACACACACACACAATTACACACAGACACACACACACAGACACTTACACACACACACACAAACAGACAAACACAGACACACACACAGAGACACTTACAGACACACACTTAGACACACACACACACTTACACACAGACACTTACACACACATAATGAGACACTTACACACACATACTGAGACACTTACACACACTTGCACACACACACAGACACTTACACACAGAAACACTCACACAGACACTTACACACACACACAGACACTTACACACACACACAGACACTTACAAACACACTCAGACACACACACACAGGCATTACACACACACACAGACACTTACACACACACACAGACACTTTCCAAGACACACACTAACACGTACACACACACACACACTCACACACACACACACACACACACACACACTTCCGCACACACAGACTCTTACACACACACACATAGACACACACACACACACTTACACACAGACACTTACACACACATACTGAGACACTTACACACGCTTACACACACACACACTGACACTTACACACACACACACAGACACTTATTCACACAGACACACAGACAGACACACACACTCACAGACGCTTACGCACACACGCTTGCACAGACACACACACAGACACATACAGACACTTACACACACACACAGACACTTACATACACAGACAATTACACACACACACATACACTTACACACACAGACACACAACACACAGACACAAACAGACACTTACACACACACAGAGACACACACAGACACTTACACACACACTTACACTCACACACACTTACACACAGACACTTACACACACACAGAGACACTTTCACACATACACTTCCACACACACACAGACACTTACACACAGAAACACACACAGAGACACACACACACACAGAGACATTTACACACACACACACTGACACTTACACACACACACACAGACACTTGCACACATACACAGAGACAGTTACACACACACACACTGACACTTACACAGACACACAGACACTTACACACACACAGACTCTTACACATACACACACACACTTAGACACACACACACACACTTACACACAGACACTTACACACGCATACTGAGACACTTACACACACTTGCACACACGCACAGACACTTACACACACACACAGACACTTACAAACACACACAGACACACACACACAGACACTTACACACACAGACACAGACACACACACACACAGACACTTACACACTCACACTTACACACACACAGACACACACACACACTTAGACACACACAGACACTTACACACACACACACGCACACAGACACTTACACACACATACTTACACATACACTTCCACACACACACAGACAATTACACACAGACACACACACACAGACACTTACACAGACACACAGACACTTACACACACACATTTACACACACACAGACACACACACACACAGACACTTACACATACACACACACACTTAGACACACACACTTACACACAGACACCTACAGACACATACTGAGACACTTACACACACTTGCACGCACACACAGACACTTACACACAGACACACACACACAGACACTTACACACACACACACACAAAGACACTTACACACACACGCTTACACACAGACACTTACACACAGAAACACACACAGACACACACACACACACACATTTACAAACACACACACACTTACACACAGACACTTACACACACATACTGAGACACTTACACACGCTTACACACACACACACTGACACTTACACACACACACAGATACTTATACACACAGACACACACACTTACACACACACACACACTTACACACACAGAGACACTTACACACACACACACAGACACCACAGACACTTCCACACACACACAGACACTTACACACAGACACACACAGAGAGACACACACACAGACACACACAGACATTTACACACACACACACTGACACTTACACACACACATAGACACACACACACAGACACTTACACACACACACACACACACTTACACACACACACACGCAGAGACACTTACACACAGACTCTTCCACACACACACAGACACACACACACACACACACACAGACACTTACACACACATCGACACTTACAGACATTTAATCACACACACACAGACACTTACACACACAGAGACACTTACACACACACACACACACACACACACACAGACAAATACACACACAGACACTTACACACGAAGACACTTACACACACGCAGACACTTACAAACACACACACATGGACACACGCTGATACACACACACTCAGAGACTTACACTCAGTCACTTACAGACACACACAGAGACACTTACAGACACTTACACACACACACAGACTTGCATACAGACACACACACAGAGACACTTACACACACTTACACACACACACACACACACACACTTACACACAGACACTTACACACACACAGAGACACTTACACACATACACTTCCACACACACACAGACACTTACACACAGAAACACACTGAGACACACACACACACGCACAGACAGACATTTGCACACACACACTCACTGACACTTACACACACACACAGTCACTTACACACACACACAGGGTCAGTTACACACACACACACTGACACTTACACAGACACACAGACACTTACACACACATTTACACACACACACAGGCACACACACACACAGACTCTTACACACACACACACACACTTACACACAGAGACTTACACACACATACGGAAACACTGACACATACTTTCACACACACACAGACACGAACACATACACACTCCCACAGACACTTACACACACACACAGACACTTACACACACACACAGACACTTACAAACACACTCAGACACACACACACAGGCATTACACACACACACAGACACTTACACACACACACAGACACTTTCCAACACACACACTAACACGTACACACACACACACAGACTCTTACACACACACACACACTTAGACACACACACACACACTTACACACAGACACTTACACACACATACTGAGACACATACACACGCTTACACACACACACACTGACACTTACACACACACACAGACACTTATTCACACAGACACACAGACAGACACACACACTCACAGACGCTTACGCACACACGCTTGCACAGACACACACACAGACACATACAGACACTTACACACACACACAGACACTTACATACACAGACAATTACACACACACACATACACTTACACACACAGACACACAACACACAGACACACACAGACACTTACACACACACAGAGACACACACAGACACTTACACACACACACTTACACACACACACATTTACACACAGACACTTACACACACACAGAGACACTTTCACACATACACTTCCACACACACAGACACTTACACACAGAAACACACACAGAGACACAGACACACACAGAGACATTTACACACACACACACGGTCACTTTCACACACACACACAGACACTTACACTTACACACACACAGACACTGAAACACACACAGACTCTTACACATACACACACACACTCAGACACACACACACACTTTCACACAGACACTTACACACACATACTGAGACACTTACACACACTTGCACACACACAGACACTTACACACACACACAAACACTTACACACACACACAGACACTATCCAACACACACACTAACACGTACACACACACACACACTCACACACACACACACACACACACACTTCCACACACACAGACTCTTACACACACACACACACACTTAGACACACACACACACACTTACACACAGACACTTACACACACATACTGAGACACTTACACACGCTTACACACACACACACTGACACTTACACACACACACAGACACTTATTCACACAGACACACAGACAGACACACACACTCACAGACGCTTACGCACACACGCTTGCACAGACACACACACAGACACATACAGACACTTACACACACACACAGACACTTACATACACAGACAATTACACACACACACATACACTTACACACACAGACACACAACACACAGACACACACAGACACTTACACACACACAGAGACACACACAGACACTTACACACACACACTTACACACACACACACTTACACACAGACACTTACACACACACAGAGACACTTTCACACATACACTTCCACACACACACAGACACTTACACACAGAAACACACACAGAGACACACACACACACAGAGACATTTACACACACACACACGGTCACTTTCACACACACACACAGACACTTACACACATACACAGAGACAGTTACACACACACACACTGACACTTACACAGACACACAGACACTTAAACACACACATTTACACACACACAGACACTTACACACACACACAGACTCTTACACATACACACACACACTCAGACACACACACACACTTACACACAGACACTTACACACACATACTGAGACACGTACACACACTTGCACACACACACAGACACTTACACACACACACAAACACTTACACACACACACAGACACTATCCAACACACACACTAACACGTACACACACACACACACACTCACACACACACACACACACACACACTTCCACACACACAGACTCTTACACACACACACACACTTAGACACACACACACACACTTACACACAGACACTTACACACACATACTGAGACACTTACACACGCTTACACACATACACAGAGACAGTTACACACACACACACTGACCCTTACACAGACACACAGACACTTACACACACACATTTACACTTACACACACAGATACACAACACACAGACACACACAGACACACACACACACACAAACAGACATTTACACACACACTGATACACATACACACACAGACAGTTACACACACACACACAGACAGTTACACACACACACACACTCACACTTACACACACACACAGACACACACACAGACTTTCACACAGACTCTTATACACACATAGACACTGACAGACACTTAATTACACACACACAGACACTTACACACAGACACACACACACACAGACACACACAGACACTTACACACAGACACTTAAACACACACACTTACACTTATACACAGACACTTCCACACAGACACACACACTTACACACAGACACACACACACAGAGACACTTACAGACAGACACTTACACACACACACAGACACTTACACACAGAAACACACAGAGAGAGACACACACAGACACACACACAGACAGTTGCACACACACACACTGACACTTACACACACACACACACTGACACTTACACACACACACAGAGACAGTTACACACACACACACTGACATTTCCACAGACACACAGACACTTACACACAGATACTCTTACACACACACACAGACACTTCCACACAGACACACACACAGAGACACTTACACACAGACACTTCCACACACACACAGGCACAGACAAACAGACACACACACACACACAAACAGACATTTACACACACACTGACACACATACACACACAGACACTTACACACACTCACACAGACAGTTACACACACACACACTGACACTTACTCACACACACAGACACGTACACACACACAGACTTTCACACAGACTCTTATACACACATAGGCACTTACAGACACTTAATTACACACACACAGACACTTACACACAGACACACCCAGACACACACAGACACTTACACACACACACAGACACACACACACAGACGCTTACACACAGACACACACACACACAGAGACACACACACACACCCCGACACACACAGAGACTTACACACAGACACACACAGACACTTACACACACACACACAGACACACACACACACAGACAATTACACACAGACACAGACACACACAGACACTTACACACACACACACACAGACACTTACACAGACACACACAGACACACACACACACACACACTTACATACAGCCACAGACACACACACAGACACTTACACACACGCAGACACTTACACACACACACACACACACACACACACACAGACACTTGCACACACAGACACTTATACACACACACACACTCACACAGACACTTACAGACACACAGACAATTACACACGCACACAGACACTTACACACACATACTTACACATACACAGACACACACACACACAGAGACAATTACACACAGACACACACACACGCACTTACACACTCACACTTCAACACACAGACACACTTACACACATACACTTCCGCACACAGACAGACAATTACACACAGACACTTACACACACACACACAAAGACACTTACACACACACGCTTACGCACAGACACACACAGACACACACAAACAGACAAACACAGACACACACACAGAGACACTTACAGACAGACACTTACACACACACACACAGACACACACAGACACTTACACACACACACGCACACAGAGACACTTACACACAGACATTTCCACACACAGACACTTACACACAGACACACAGACACACACAAACAGACATTTACACACACACATACAGACAGTTACACACAGACACACACTGACACTTACACACACACACTGACACTTACACACACACAGACACTTATACACACAGACACACACACTTACACACACACACACAGACACTACAGACACTTCCACACACACAGACACTTACACACAGACACACACACAGACACACTCACACACACAAATAGACATTTATACACACACACACTGACACTTAAACACACACATAGACACACACACACAGACACTTACACACACACTTACACACAGACACACACGCAGAGACACTTACACACAGACACTTCCACATACACACAGACACTTACACACAGACACACACACACACACATACTGACTCTTACAGACACACACACAGGCACTTACACACACATAGACACTTACACACACACGCTTACACACAGACACACACAGAGACACACACAGACACTTACACACACACACATACACTTACACACACAGACACACAACACACAGACACACACAGACACTTACACACACACAGAGACACACACAGACACTTACACACACTTACACACGCACACACAAACACACTTACACACAGACACTTACACACACCCAGAGACACTTTCAGACATACACTTCCACACACACACAGACACTTACACACAGAAACACACACAGAGACACACACACAGACAGAGACATTTACACACACACACACTGACACTTACACACACACACACAGACACTTACACACATGCACAGAGACAGTTACACACACACACACTGACACTTACACAGACACACAGACACTTACACACACACATTTACACACACACAGACACTTACACACACACACAGACTCTTTCACATACACACACACACTTAGACACACACACACACTTACACACAGACACTTACACACACATACTGAGACACTTACACACACTTGCACACACACACAGACACTTACACACAGACACACACACACAGACACTTACACACACACACAGACACTTACACACACACACAGACACTTACAAACACACTCAGACACACACACACAGACATTACACACACACACACAGACACTTACACACACACACAGACATTTTTAACACACACACTCACACTTACACACACACACACACACTCACACACACACACACACACAGACACACACACACACTTAGACACACACACACACACTTACACATACACACACGCACACAGACACTTACACACACATACTTACACATACACACAGACAATTACACACAGACACACACACACAGACACTTACACACACACACACAAAGACACTTACACACACACGCTTACACACAGACACACACAGAAACACACACATTTACACACACACACACACATATTTACACACACACACACACTTACACACAGACACTTACACACACATACTGAGACACTTACACACACTTACACACACACACAGACACTTACACACACACACACACACTGACACTTACACACACACTGACACAAACACACACACACACACAGACACTTACACACACAGAGAAACTTACACACACACACACACACAGACACACACACACACACTTCCACACACACAGACTCTTACGCACACACACACACACTTAGACACACACACACACACACAGACACATACACACGCATACTGAGACACTTACACACGCTTACACACACACACACTGACACTTACACACACACAGACACTTATACACACAGACACACAGACAGACACACACACACAGACGCTTACACACACACGCTTACAAACAGACACACACACAGACACACACAGAGACACTTACACACACAGACACACAACACACAGACACACACACTTACACACACACAGAGACACACACAGACACAGAGACATTTTCACACACACACACTGACACTTACATACACACACACAGACACTTACACACATACACAGAGACAGTTACACACACACACACTGACACTTACACAGACACACAGACACTTACACACACACATTTACACACACACAGACACTTAGACAGACACACAGACTCTTACACATACACACACACACTTAGACACACACACACACTTACACACAGACACTTACACACACATACTGAGACACACACACTTGAACACACACACAGACACTTACAGAGAGACACACACACACAGACACTTACACACACACACAGACACTTACACACATACACAGACACTTAGAAACACTCTCAGACACACACACACAGACATTACACACACAGACAGACACTTTCACACACACACAGACACTTTCAAACACACACACTCACACTTACACACACACACACACTCACACACACACACAGACACACACACACACACTTAGACACACACACACTTACACACACACACACACACACACTTACACATACACACACACGCACACAGACACTTACACACACACACACTCACACAGACACTTACAGACACACAGACAATTACACACGCACACAGACACTTTCACACACATACTTACACATACACAGACACACACATACACAGAGACAATTACACACAGACACACACACACGCACTTACACACACACACTTCCACACACACACACAGACACTTACACACATACACTTCCACACACAGACAGACAATTACACACAGACACACACACACAGACACACACACACACACACAGACACTTTCACACACACACAGACACTTTCAAACACACACACTCACACTTACACACACGCACACACACTCACACACAGACACACACACACACACAGACACACACACACACACACAGACACTTACACACATACACAGAGACAGTTACACACACACACACTGACACTTACACAGACACACAGACACTTACACACACACATTTACACACACACAGACACTTACACACACACTCAGACTCTTACACATACACACACACACTTAGACACACACACACACTTACACACAGACACACACACATACTGAGACACTTACACACACTTGCACACACACACAGACACTTACACACAGACACACACACACAGACACTTACACACACACACAGACACTTACACACACACACAGACACTTACAAACACACTCAGACACACACACACAGACATTACACACACACACTGACACTTTCAAGCACACACACTCACACTTACACACACTCACACTTACACACACACACACACACACACAGACACACACACACACTTAGACACACACAGACACTTACACACACACACACAGACACTTACACACACACACAGACACTTACACACACACACAGACACTTACAAACACACTCAGACACACACACACAGACATTACACACACACACAGACACTTACACACACACACAGACACTTTCAAACACACACACTCACACTTACACACACTCACACTTACACACACACACACACACACACACACACACACACTTAGACACTCACAGGCACTTACACACACACACACACACTTACACATACACACACACGCACACAGACACTTACACACACATACTTACACACACACACAGACAATTACACACACACACACACACTGACACTTACACACACACAGACACAAACACACACACACACACACAGGCACTTACACACACAGAGACACTTACACACACACACAGAGACACACACACACACACTTAGACACACACAGACACTTACACACACATACTGAGACACTTACACACGCTTACACACACACACACTGACACATACACACAGACACACAGACAGACACACACACACAGACGCTTACACACACACGCTTACACACAGACACACACACAGACACTTACACACACTTACACACGCACACACACACACTTACACACAGACACTTACACACTCACACAGACACTTACACACAGAAACACACACAGAGACACACACACACACACAGACATTTACACACACACACACACTGACACTTACACAGACACACGGACTCTTACACATACACACACACACTTAGACACACAGACACACACTTACACACAGACACTTACACACGCATACTGAGACACTTACACACACTTGCACACACACACAGACACACACACACACAGACACTTACACACACACACACAGACACACACAGACACTAACACACTCACACTTACACACACACAGACACACACACACACTTAGACACACACAGACTCTTACACACACACACACACTTAGACACACACACACACACACACACACACTTACACACAAATACTGAGGCACTTACACACGCTTACACACACACACACAGACACTTACACACACACACAGACACTTATACACACAGACACATACACAGACACACACACCCACAGACACACACAGACACTTACACACACACACACACAGACACTTACACACACACATTTACACACAGACACACACACAGACACACACAGACACTAACACACAGACACTTACACACACACACAGACACTTACACACACAGACACACAACACACAGACACACACAGACACTTACAGACACACACAGACACTCACACACACACACACACGCACACAGACACACACACATACTTACACATACACACAGACAATTACACACAGACACACACACACAGACACACACACACACACAAAGACACTTACACACACACGCTTACACACAGACACACACAGAAACACACACATTTACACACACACACACACATTTACACACACACACACACTTACACACAGACACTTACACACACATACTGAGACACTTACACTTACACACACACACAGACACTTACACACACACACACACACACACTGACACTTACACACACACAGACACTTACAAACACACACACACACACAGACACTTACACACACAGAGACACTTACACACACACATACACAGAGACACACACACACACTTAGACACACACAGACAATTACACACACACACACACACACACACACTTCCACACACACAGACTCTTACACACACACACACACTTAGACACACACACACACGCTTACACACAGACACTTACACACACACAGAGACACTTACACACACAGACACTTACACACACACACATACACTTACACACACAGACACACAACACACAGACACACACAGACACTTACACACACACAGAGACATACACAGACACTTACACACACTTACACACGCACACACACACACAGACACAAACAGACACTTACACACACACAGAGACACTTTCACACATACACTTACACACACACACAGACACACAGAGAAACACACACAGAGACACACACACACACAGAGACATTTACACACACACACACTGACACTTACACACACACACACAGAGACACTTACACACATACACAGAGACAGTTACACACACACACACTGACACTTACACAGACACACAGACTCTTACACATTCACACACACACTTAGACGCACACACACACTTACACACAGACACTCACACACAATTACTGAGACACTTACACACACTTGCACACACACACAGACACTTACACACAGACACACACACACAGACACTTACACACACACACAGAAACTTACACACACACGCAGACACTTACAAACACACTCAGACACACACACACAGACATTACACACACACACACACACTTACACATACACACACGCACACAGACACATACACACACACACACACTCACACAGACACTTACAGACACACAGACAATTACACACGCACACAGACACTTACACACACATACTTACACATACACAGACACACACACACAGAGACAATTACACACAGACACACACACACGCACTTACACACACACACTTCCACACACACACACAGACACTTCCACACACACACACACAGACACTTACACACAAACGCTTACACACATACACACACAGACACTTACACGCAGACACTTACACACACACACAGACACACACACTGACACACAACACACAGACACACACAGACACTTACACACATACACAGACACTTACACACACACACAGACACTTTCAAACACACACACTCACACTTACACACACAGACACACACTCACACACACACAGACACACACACACACACTTACACATACAGACACACGAACACAGACACTTACACACACACACACAAAGACACTTACACACACACGCTTACACACAGACACACACAGAAACACACACACAGACACACTCACACACACATTTACACACACACACACACACTTACACACAGACACTAACACACACATACTGAGACGCTTACACACACTTACACACACACACAGACACTTACACACACACACACATACACTGACACTTACACACACACAGACACTTACCAACACACACACACACACAGACACTTACACACTCAGAGACACTTACACACACACACACACAGAGACACACACACACACAGACACACACAGACACTTACACACACACACACACACACACACTTCCACACACACAGACTCTTACACACACACACACACTTAGACACACACACACACACTTACACACAGACACTTAGACACACATACTGAGACACTTACACACGCTTACACACACACACACTGACACTTACACACACACAGAGACACTTATGCACACAGACACACAGACAGACACACACACACACAGACACACACAGACACTTACACACACACACACACAGACACTTACACACACACGCTTACACACAGACACACACACAGACACACACAGACACTTACACACAGACACTTACACACACACAGAGACACTTACACACACAGACACTTACACACACACACATACACTTACACACACAGACACACAACACACAGTCACACACAGACACTTACACACACACAGAGACATACACAGACACTTACACACACTTACACACGCACACACACACACACTTACACACAGACACTTACACACACACAGAGACACTTTCACACATACACTTACACACACACACAGACACTTACACACAGAAACACACACAGAGACACACACACACACAGAGACGTTTACACACACACACACTGACACTTACATACACAGAGACAGTTACACACACACACACTGACACTTACACAGACACACAGACTCTTACACACACTCATTTACACACACACAGTCACTTCCACACACACACAGACACTTACACACAGACACACACAGAGAGACACACACACAGACACACACAGACATTTACACACACACACACTGACACTTACACACACACATAGACACACACACACAGACACTTACACACACACACACAGACAGTCACACACACACACACACTGACACTTACACACACACACAGACACTTACACACACACAGACTTTCACACAGACTCTTATACACACATAGACACTGACAGACACTTAATTACACACACACAGACACTTACACACAGGCACACACACACAGAGACACACACAGACACTTACACACAGACACTTAAACACACACACTTACACTTATACACAGACACTTCCACACAGACCCACACACTTACACACAGACACACACACACAGAGACACTTACACACATACACTTCCACACACACACAGACACACACAGAAACACACAGAGAGGCACACACACACACACACACACTCAGACACTTACACACACACACACAGACACACACACACACAGACACTTACATACAGCCACAGACACACACACAGACACTTACACACACGCAGACACTTACACACACACACACACACACACACACAGAGACACTTGCACACACAGACACTTACACACACACACACACAGACACTTACACACACACGCTTTCACACAGACACACACACAGACACACACAGACACTTACACACAGAGACACACACAGACACATACACACACTTACACACGCACACACACACACACTTAGACACAGACACTTACACACACCCAGAGACACTTTCACACATACACTTCCACACACACACAGACACTTACACACAGAAACACACACAGAGACACACACACACACAGAGACATTTACACACACACACACGGACACTTACACACACACAGACACTTACACACAAACACAGAGACAGTTACACACACACACACTGTCACTTACACAGACACACAGACACTTACACACAGACATTTACACACACACAGACACTTACACACACACACAGACTCTTACACATACACACACACACTTAGACACACACACACACTTTCACACAGACACTTACACACACATACTGAGACACTTACACACACTTGCACACACACTGACACTTACACACAGACACACACACACAGACACTTACACACACACATTTACACACACACAGACACTTACACACACACACAGACTCTTACACACACACACAGACACTTACACACACACACAGACACTTTCAAACACACACACTCACACTTACACACACACACACACTCACACACACACACACACACACACACACACACAGAGACTTACACACACACACACACACATACTTACACATACACACAGACAATTACACACAGACACACACACACAGACACTTACACACACACACAGACACTTACACACACACGCTTACACGCAGACACACACAGAAACACACACAGAGACCACACACACACACACATTTACACACACACACACACTTACACACAGACACTTACACACACATACTGAGACACTTACACACACTTACACACACACACACTTACACACACACACACACACACACACTGACACTTACACACACACAGACACTTACAAACACACACACAGACACACAGACACACACACACAGAGACACTTACACACACACACACACAGAGACACACACACACACTTAGACACACACAGACACTTACACACACACGCTTACACACAGACACACAGAGAAACACACACAGAGACCACACACACACACACATTTACACACACACACACACTTACCCACAGACACTTACACACACATACTGAGACACTTACACACACGTACACACACACACACTCACACACACACACACAGACACACACACACACACTTAGACACACACAGAGACTTACACACACACACACACACATACTTACACATACACACAGACAATTACACACAGACACACACACACAGACACTTACACACAGACACAGACACTTACACACACACGCTTACACACAGACACACACAGAAACACACACAGAGACCACACACACACACACATTTACACACACACACACACTTACACACAGACACTTACACACACATACTGAGACACTTACACACACTTACACACACACACACTTACACACACACACACACACACACACTTAGACACACACAGACACTTACACACACACTTCCACACACACAGGCTCTTACACACACACACACACACTTAGACACACACACACACACTTACACACAGACACTTACACACACATACTGAGACACTTACACACGCTTGCACGCACACACACTGACTCTTACACACACACACGGACACTTACACACACACACTTACACACACAGAGACACTTACACACACACACACAGACACCACAGACACTTCCACACACACACAGACACTTACACACAGACACACACACTTACACACAGGCACTTACACACACACAGAGACACTTACACACAGACACTTCCACACACACACAGACACTTACACACAGACACACACACAGAGACACACACACACACACACAAACAGACATTTACACACACACACACTGACACTTAAACACACACATAGACACACACACACACACAGAGACACACACACACACTTAGACACACACAGAGACTTACACACACACACACACACATACTTACACATACACACAGACAATTACACACAGACACACACACACAGACACTTACACACACACACAGACACTTACACACACACGCTTACACACAGACACACACAGAAACACACACAGAGACCACACACACACACACATTTACACACACACACACTTACACACAGACACTTACACACACATACTGAGACACTTACACACACTTACACACACACACACTTACACACACACACACACACACACTGACGCTTACACACACACAGACACTTACAAACACACACACAGACACACAGACACACACACACACAGACACTTACACACACACACACACACAGACACACACACACACTTAGACACACACAGACACTTACACACACACGCTTACACACAGACACACACAGAAACACACACAGAGACCACACACACACACACATTTACACACACACACACACTTACACACAGACACTTACACACACATACTGAGACACTTACACACACTTACACACACACACACTCACACACACACACACAGACACACACACACACTTAGACACACACAGAGACTTACACACACACACACACACATACTTACACATACACACAGACAATTACACACAGACACACACACACAGACACTTACACACACACACAGACACTTACACACACACGCTTACACACAGACACACACAGAAACACACACAGAGACCACACACACACACACATTTACACACACACACACACTTACACACAGACACTTACACACACATACTGAGACACTTACACACACTTACACACACACACACTTACACACACACACACACACACACACTTAGACACACACAGACACTTACACACACACTTCCACACACACAGGCTCTTACACACACACACACACTTAGACACACACACACACACTTACACACAGACACTTACACACACATACTGAGACACTTACACACGCTTGCACGCACACACACTGACTCTTACACACACACACAGACACTTACACACACACACTTACACACACAGAGACACTTACACACACACACACAGACACCACAGACACTTCCACACACACACAGACACTTACACACAGACACACACACTTACACACAGACACTTACACACACACAGAGACACTTACACACGGACACTTCCACACACACACAGACACTTACACACAGACACACACACAGAGACACACACACAAACACACAAACAGACATTTACACACACACACACTGACACTTAAACACACACAGAGACACACACACACACACATACTGACACTTACAGACACACACTCAGACACTTAAACACACACACTTACACACACACAGGCACTTACACACACATAGATACTTACAGACATTTAATCACACACACACAGACACTTACACACACAGAGGCACTTACACACACACACACACACACACACACACACAGACACTTACACACACACACACACACAGACAAATACACACACAGACACTTACACACGAAGACACTTACACACACGCAGACACTTACAAACACACACACATGGACACACGCAGATACACACACACTCAGAGACTTACACTCAGTCACTTACACACACACACAGAGACACTTACAGAGACTTACACACACACACAGACTTGAACACAGACACACACACAGACACTTACACACACACAGAGACACTTACACACATACACTTCCACACACACACAGACACTTACACACAGAAATACACAGAGACACACACACACACACACAGACAGACATTTGCACACACACACACACTGAAACTTACACACACACAGACACTTACGCACACACACAGGGACAGTTACACACACACACACTGACACTTACACAGACACACAGTCACTTACACACACACATTTACACACACACAGGCACACACGCACAGAGACTGTTACACACAAACACACACACTTACACACAGAGACTTACACACACATACTGAGACACCTGCACATACTTTCACACACACACAGACACTTACACACACAGACACACACACACAGACACTTACACACACACACAGACGCTTACATACACACACACACACAGAGACACTAACACACACACTTAGACACACTCAGACACTTACACACACACACACACACACACACAGACACACGCACAGACACTTACACACAGACACTGACACACAGACACACGCACACAGACAATTACACACAGACACACACACACAGACTCTCACACACACACACACTTAGACACACACACACGCACTTACACACACACACTTCCACACACACAGACACTTACACTCAGACACTTCCACACACACACTTACAATTACAGACACAGACACACAACACACAGACACACACAGACACACACATACAGAGACCCTTACACACAGACAGACTCTTACACACACACACACACTTGCACACAGACACTTACACACACATACTGAGACACTTAAACACACTTGCACATACACACAGACACACACAGACACACACACACAGACACTTACACACACACAGACACTTACACACACAGAGACACACACACACACACAGACACACACACACACACTTAGACACACACAGACACTTACACACACACACACACACAGACACACACACACACTTAGACACACACAGACACTTACACACACATTCACACACACACACACTTCCACACACACAGGCTCTTACACACACACACACACACTTAGACACACACACACACACTTACACACAGACACTTACACACACATACTGAGACACTTACACACGCTTGCACACACACACACTTACACACACACACACACACACACACTGACACTTACACACACACAGACACTTACAAACACACATTTACACACACACAGACACTTACACACACACACAGACTCTTACACACACACACAGACACTTACACACACACACAGACACTTTCAAACACACACACTCACACTTACACACACACACACACTCACACACACACACACAGACACACACACACACACTTAGACACACACAGAGACTTACACACACACACACACACATACTTACACATACACACAGACAATTACACACAGACACACACACACAGACACTTACACACAGACACTTACACAGACACACAGACACTTATACACAGACACTTCCACACACACACTTCCACACACACACACAGACACACACAGACACTTACACACACACTCACACACACAGAGACACTTACAGACACACAGACAATTACACACACATACTTACACACAGACACACACACAGACACACACAGACACTTACACACAGACACATACACTTACACACACAGACACACAACACAGAGACACACACAGACACTTACACACACACAGAGACACACACAGACACTTACACACACTTACACAGGCACGCACACACACACTTTCACACAGACACTTACACACACACAGAGACACTTTCACACATACACTTCCACACACACACAGACACTTACACACAGAAACACACACAGAGACACACACACACACACACACACAGACATTTGCACACACACACACACAGAAACTTACACACACACAGATACTTACACACACACACAGGGACAGTTACACACACACACACTGACACTTACACAGACACACAGACACTTACACACACACATTTACACACACACAGGCACACACACACAGAGACTCTTACACACACACACACACACTTACACACACAGACACACAACACACAGACACACACAGACACACACACACAGAGACACACACAGACACTTACACACACTTACACACGCACACACACACACTTACACACTGACACACACACACAGAGACACTTTCACACATACACTTCCACACACACACAGACACTTACACACAGAAACACACACAGAGACACACACACACAGAGAGACATTTACACACACACACACTGACACTTACACACACACACAGACACTTACACACAGAAACACACACAGAGACACACTCATACACAGAGACAGTTACACACACACACACTTACACTTACACAGACACACAGACACTTACACACACATACTGAGACACTTACACACACTTGCACACACACACAGACACTTACACACAGACACACACACTCACAGACACTTACACACACACAGACACTTACACACACACACAGACACTTACAAACACACACAGACACACACACACAGACATTACACACACACACAGACACACACACACACAGACACTTAGAAACACACACACTTACACTTACACACACACACACACTCACACACACACACACAAGCACACACACACACGCACACACTTAGACACACACAGACACTTACACACACAAACACACACTTACACACACACACACTCACACAGACACTTACAGACACACAGACAATTACACACGCACACACTTACACACACATACTTACACATACCCACAGACAATTACACACAGACACACACACACAGACACTTACACACACACACACAAAGACACTTACACACACACGCTTACACACAGACACTTACACACAGAAACACGCACATTTACACACACACACACACTTAGACACACACACACACACTTACACACCGACACAGACTTACACACACACACACTTGGACACACACACACACTTACACACAGACACTTACACACACATACTGAGACACTTACACACACTTACACACACACACAGACACTTACACACACACACACACACTGACACTTACACACACACAGACACTTACAAACACACACACACACACACAGACACTTACACACACAGAGACACACACACACACACAGACACACACACACACACTTAGACACACACAGACACTTACACACACACACACACACACACACACACACACACTTCAACACACACAGACTCTTACACACACATACTGACACACTTACACACGCTTACACACACACACACTGACACTTACACACACACACAGACACTTATACACACAGACACACACACAGACACACACACAGACACACACAGACACTTACACACACACACACAGAGACACTTACACACACACGCTTACACACAGACACACACACAGACACACACAGACACTTACACACAGACACTTACACACACACACAGACACTTACACACACAGACACTTACACACACACACATACACTTACACACACAGACACACAACACACAGACACACACAGACACTTACACACACACAGAGACACACACACACACTTACACACACTTACACACGCACACACACACACACTTACACACAGACACTTACACACACACAGAGACACTTTCACACATACACTTCCACACACACACAGACACTTACACACAGAAACACACACAGAGACACACACACACACAGAGACATTTACACACACACACACTGACACTTACACGCACACACACAGACACACACATCCACAGAGACAGTTACACACACACACACTGACACACAGACACACAGACACTTACACACACACATTTACACACACACAGGCGCACACAAACACACAGACTCTTACACATACACACACACACTTAGACACACACACACACTTAGACACAGACACTTACACACAGACACTGACACACAGACACACGCACACACACAATTACACACAGACACACACACACAGACTCTTACACACACACACACTTAGACACACACACACGCACTTACACACACACACTTCCACACACACAGACACTTACACACAGACACTTCCACACACACACTTACAATTACAGACACAGACACACAACACACAGACACACACAGACACACACATACAGAGACCCTTACACACAGACAGACTCTTACACACACACACACACTTGCACACAGACACTTACACACACATACTGAGACACTTAAACACACTTGCACATACACACAGACACACACAGACACACACACACAGACACTTACACACACACAGACACTTACACACACAGACACTTACACACACAGAGACACTTACACACACACACACACACACACACACACACACAGACAAATACACACACAGACACTTACACACGAAGACACTTACACACACGCAGACACTTACAAACACACACACATGGACACACGCTGATACACACACACTCAGAGACTTACACTCAGTCACTTACAGACACACACAGAGACACTTACAGACACTTACACACACACACAGACTTGCATACAGACACACACACAGAGACACTTACACACACTTACACACACACACACACACACACTTACACACAGACACTTACACACACACAGAGACACTTACACACATACACTTCCACACACACACAGACACTTACACACAGAAACACACAGAGACAAACACACACACGCACAGACAGACATTTGCACACACACACTCACTCACTGACACTTACACACACACACAGTCACTTACACACACACACAGGGTCAGTTACACACACACACACTGACACTTACACAGACACACAGACACTTACACACACATTTACACACACACAGGCACACACACACACAGACTCTTACACACACACACACACACTTACACACAGAGACTTACACACACATACGGAAACACTGACACATACTTTCACACACACACAGACACTAACACATACACACTCCCACAGACACTTACACACACAGACACTTACACACACACACAGACGCTTACAAACACACACACACACACACAGAGACAGTAACACACACACACCTACACACACACACCTACACACACACAGAGACACACACACACACACTTAGACACACTCAGACACTTACACACACACACACACACAGACACTTACACACACAGACACACGCACAGACACTTACACACAGACACTTACAGACACACAGACACACACGCAGACAGACAACTACACACAGACACACACACACAGACTCTAACACACACACACACACTTAGACACACACACACGCACTTACACACACACACTTCCACACACACAGACACTTACACACAGACACTTCCACACACACACAGACAATTACACACAGACACACACACAGACACACACAGACACACACAGACACACACAGACACACGCACACAGAGAGTCTTACAGACAGACACTTACACACACATACACAGACACACACACACACGCAGACACTTATACACAGACACTTACACACATACACAGACACTTACACACAGACACTTACACGCAGACACACAGACACTTACACACACACACAGACACTTACACACACACAGACACTTACACACACACAGACACTTACAGGCACACAGACATTTACACTCGCACACAGACACTTACACACACATACTTACACATACACAGACACACACACACACACAGACAATTACACACAGACACACACACACGCACTTACACACTCACACTTCAACACACAGACATACTTACACACATACACTTACACACACACACAATTACACACAGACACACACACACAGACACTTACACACACACACACAAACAGACAAACACAGACACACACACAGAGACACTTACAGACACACACTTAGACACACACACACACTTACACACAGACACTTACACACACATAATGAGACACTTACACACACATACTGAGACACTTACACACACTTGCACACACACACAGACACTTACACACAGAAACACTCACACAGACACTTACACACACACACAGACACTTACACACACACACAGACACTTACAAACACACTCAGACACACACACACAGGCATTACACACACACACAGACACTTACACACACACACAGACACTTTCCAAGACACACACTAACACGTACACACACACACACACTCACACACACACACACACACACACACACACACACTTCCGCACACACAGACTCTTACACACACACACACACTTAGACACACACACACACACTTACACACAGACACTTACACACACATACTGAGACACTTACACACGCTTACACACACACACACTGACACTTACACACACACACACAGACACTTATTCACACAGACACACAGACAGACACACACACTCACAGACGCTTACGCACACACGCTTGCACAGACACACACACAGACACATACAGACACTTACACACACACACAGACACTTACATACACAGACAATTACACACACACACATACACTTACACACACAGACACACAACACACAGACACAAACAGACACTTACACACACACAGAGACACACACAGACACTTACACACACACTTACACTCACACACACTTACACACAGACACTTACACACACACAGAGACACTTTCACACATACACTTCCACACACACACAGACACTTACACACAGAAACACACACAGAGACACACACACACACAGAGACATTTACACACACACACACTGACACTTACACACACACACACAGACACTTGCACACATACACAGAGACAGTTACACACACACACACTGACACTTACACAGACACACAGACACTTACACACACACAGACTCTTACACATACACACACACACTTAGACACACACACACACACTTACACACAGACACTTACACACGCATACTGAGACACTTACACACACTTGCACACACGCACAGACACTTACACACACACACAGACACTTACAAACACACACAGACACACACACACAGACACTTACACACACAGACACAGACACACACACACACAGACACTTACACACTCACACTTACACACACACAGACACACACACACACTTAGACACACACAGACACTTACACACACACACACGCACACAGACACTTACACACACATACTTACACATACACTTCCACACACACACAGACAATTACACACAGACACACACACACAGACACTTACACAGACACACAGACACTTACACACACACATTTACACACACACAGACACACACACACACAGACACTTACACATACACACACACACTTAGACACACACACTTACACACAGACACTTACACACACATTCTGAGACACTTACACACACTTGCACACACACACAGACACTTACACACAGACACACACACACAGACACTTACACACACACACACACAAAGACACTTACACACACACGCTTACACACAGACACTTACACACAGAAACACACACAGACACACACACACACACACATTTACAAACACACACACACTTACACACAGACACTTACACACACATACTGAGACACTTACACACGCTTACACACACACACACTGACACTTACACACACACACAGATACTTATACACACAGACACACACACTTACACACACACACACACTTACACACACAGAGACACTTACACACACACACACAGACACCACAGACACTTCCACACACACACAGACACTTACACACAGACACACACAGAGAGACACACACACAGACACACACAGACATTTACACACACACACACTGACACTTACACACACACATAGACACACACACACAGACACTTACACACACACACACACACACTTACACACACACACACGCAGAGACACTTACACACAGACTCTTCCACACACACACAGACACACACACACACACACACACAGACACTTACACACACATCGACACTTACAGACATTTAATCACACACACACAGACACTTACACACACAGAGACACTTACACACACACACACACACACACACACAGACAAATACACACACAGACACTTACACACGAAGACACTTACACACACGCAGACACTTACAAACACACACACATGGACACACGCTGATACACACACACTCAGAGACTTACACTCAGTCACTTACAGACACACACAGAGACACTTACAGACACTTACACACACACACAGACTTGCATACAGACACACACACAGAGACACTTACACACACTTACACACACACACACACACACACACTTACACACAGACACTTACACACACACAGAGACACTTACACACATACACTTCCACACACACACAGACACTTACACACAGAAACACACTGAGACACACACACACACGCACAGACAGACATTTGCACACACACACTCACTGACACTTACACACACACACAGTCACTTACACACACACACAGGGTCAGTTACACACACACACACTGACACTTACACAGACACACAGACACTTACACACACATTTACACACACACACAGGCACACACACACACAGACTCTTACACACACACACACACACTTACACACAGAGACTTACACACACATACGGAAACACTGACACATACTTTCACACACACACAGACACGAACACATACACACTCCCACAGACACTTACACACACACACAGACACTTACACACACACACAGACACTTACAAACACACTCAGACACACACACACAGGCATTACACACACACACAGACACTTACACACACACACAGACACTTTCCAACACACACACTAACACGTACACACACACACACAGACTCTTACACACACACACACACTTAGACACACACACACACACTTACACACAGACACTTACACACACATACTGAGACACATACACACGCTTACACACACACACACTGACACTTACACACACACACAGACACTTATTCACACAGACACACAGACAGACACACACACTCACAGACGCTTACGCACACACGCTTCAACAGACACACACACAGACACATACAGACACTTACACACACAGACACTTACATACACAGACAATTACACACACACACATACACTTACACACACAGACACACAACACACAGACACACACAGACACTTACACACACACAGAGACACACACAGACACTTACACACACACACTTACACACACACACATTTACACACAGACACTTACACACACACAGAGACACTTTCACACATACACTTCCACACACACAGACACTTACACACAGAAACACACACAGAGACACAGACACACACAGAGACATTTACACACACACACACGGTCACTTTCACACACACACACAGACACTTACACTTACACACACACAGACACTGAAACACACACAGACTCTTACACATACACACACACACTCAGACACACACACACACTTTCACACAGACACTTACACACACATACTGAGACACTTACACACACTTGCACACACACAGACACTTACACACACACACAAACACTTACACACACACACAGACACTATCCAACACACACACTAACACGTACACACACACACACACTCACACACACACACACACACACACACTTCCACACACACAGACTCTTACACACACACACACACACTTAGACACACACACACACACTTACACACAGACACTTACACACACATACTGAGACACTTACACACGCTTACACACACACACACTGACACTTACACACACACACAGACACTTATTCACACAGACACACAGACAGACACACACACTCACAGACGCTTACGCACACACGCTTGCACAGACACACACACAGACACATACAGACACTTACACACACACACAGACACTTACATACACAGACAATTACACACACACACATACACTTACACACACAGACACACAACACACAGACACACACAGACACTTACACACACACAGAGACACACACAGACACTTACACACACACACTTACACACACACACACTTACACACAGACACTTACACACACACAGAGACACTTTCACACATACACTTCCACACACACACAGACACTTACACACAGAAACACACACAGACACACACACACACACAGAGACATTTACACACACACACACGGTCACTTTCACACACACACACAGACACTTACACACATACACAGAGACAGTTACACACACACACACTGACACTTACACAGACACACAGACACTTAAACACACACATTTACACACACACAGACACTTACACACACACACAGACTCTTACACATACACACACACACTCAGACACACACACACACTTACACACAGACACTTACACACACATACTGAGACACGTACACACACTTGCACACACACACAGACACTTACACACACACACAAACACTTACACACACACACAGACACTATCCAACACACACACTAACACGTACACACACACACACACACTCACACACACACACACACACACACACTTCCACACACACAGACTCTTACACACACACACACACTTAGACACACACACACACACTTACACACAGACACTTACACACACATACTGAGACACTTACACACGCTTACACACATACACAGAGACAGTTACACACACACACACTGACCCTTACACAGACACACAGACACTTACACACACACATTTACACTTACACACACAGATACACAACACACAGACACACACAGACACACACACACACACAAACAGACATTTACACACACACTGATACACATACACACACAGACAGTTACACACACACACACAGACAGTTACACACACACACACACTCACACTTACACACACACACAGACACACACACAGACTTTCACACAGACTCTTATACACACATAGACACTGACAGACACTTAATTACACACACACAGACACTTACACACAGACACACACACACACAGACACACACAGACACTTACACACAGACACTTAAACACACACACTTACACTTATACACAGACACTTCCACACAGACACACACACTTACACACAGACACACACACACAGAGACACTTACAGACAGACACTTACACACACACACAGACACTTACACACAGAAACACACAGAGAGAGACACACACAGACACACACACAGACAGTTGCACACACACACACTGACACTTACACACACACACACACTGACACTTACACACACACACAGAGACAGTTACACACACACACACTGACATTTCCACAGACACACAGACACTTACACACAGATACTCTTACACACACACACAGACACTTCCACACAGACACACACACAGAGACACTTACACACAGACACTTCCACACACACACAGGCACAGACACACAGACACACACACACACACAAACAGACATTTACACACACACTGACACACATACACACACAGACACTTACACACACTCACACAGACAGTTACACACACACACACTGACACTTACTCACACACACAGACACGTACACACACACAGACTTTCACACAGACTCTTATACACACATAGGCACTTACAGACACTTAATTACACACACACAGACACTTACACACAGACACACCCAGACACACACAGACACTTACACACACACACAGACACACACACACAGACGCTTACACACAGACACACACACACACAGAGACACACACACACACCCCGACACACACAGAGACTTACACACAGACACACACAGACACTTACACACACACACACAGACACACACACACACAGACAATTACACACAGACACAGACACACACAGACACTTACACACACACACACACAGACACTTACACAGACACACACAGACACACACACACACACACACTTACATACAGCCACAGACACACACACAGACACTTACACACACGCAGACACTTACACACACACACACACACACACACACAGACACTTGCACACACAGACACTTATACACACACACACACTCACACAGACACTTACAGACACACAGACAATTACACACGCACACAGACACTTACACACACATACTTACACATACACAGACACACACACACACAGAGACAATTACACACAGACACACACACACGCACTTACACACTCACACTTCAACACACAGACACACTTACACACATACACTTCCGCACACAGACAGACAATTACACACAGACACTTACACACACACACACAAAGACACTTACACACACACGCTTACGCACAGACACACACAGACACACACAAACAGACAAACACAGACACACACACAGAGACACTTACAGACAGACACTTACACACACACACACAGACACACACAGACACTTACACACACACACGCACACAGAGACACTTACACACAGACATTTCCACACACAGACACTTACACACAGACACACAGACACACACAAACAGACATTTACACACACACATACAGACAGTTACACACAGACACACACTGACACTTACACACACACACTGACACTTACACACACACAGACACTTATACACACAGACACACACACTTACACACACACACACAGACACTACAGACACTTCCACACACACAGACACTTACACACAGACACACACACAGACACACTCACACACACAAATAGACATTTATACGCACACACACTGACACTTAAACACACACATAGACACACACACACAGACACTTACACACACACTTACACACAGACACACACGCAGAGACACTTACACACAGACACTTCCACATACACACAGACACTTACACACAGACACACACACACACACATACTGACTCTTACAGACACACACACAGGCACTTACACACACATAGACACTTACACACACACGCTTACACACAGACACACACAGAGACACACACAGACACTTACACACACACACATACACTTACACACACAGACACACAACACACAGACACACACAGACACTTACACACACACAGAGACACACACAGACACTTACACACACTTACACACGCACACACAAACACACTTACACACAGACACTTACACACACACAGAGACACTTTCAGACATACACTTCCACACACACACAGACACACACAGAAACACACACAGAGACACACACACAGACAGAGACATTTACACACACACACACTGACACTTACACACACACACACAGACACTTACACACATGCACAGAGACAGTTACACACACACACACTGACACTTACACAGACACACAGACACTTACACACACACATTTACACACACACAGACACTTACACACACACACAGACTCTTTCACATACACACACACACTTAGACACACACACACACTTACACACAGACACTTACACACACATACTGAGACACTTACACACACTTGCACACACACACAGACACTTACACACAGACACACACACACAGACACTTACACACACACACAGACACTTACACACACACACAGACACTTACAAACACACTCAGACACACACACACAGACATTACACACACACACACAGACACTTACACACACACACAGACATTTTTAACACACACACTCACACTTACACACACACACACACACTCACACACACACACACACAGACACACACACACACTTAGACACACACACACACACTTACACATACACACACGCACACAGACACTTACACACACATACTTACACATACACACAGACAATTACACACAGACACACACACACAGACACTTACACACACACACACAAAGACACTTACACACACACGCTTACACACAGACACACACAGAAACACACACATTTACACACACACACACATATTTACACACACACACACACTTACACACAGACACTTACACACACATACTGAGACACTTACACACGCTTACACACACACACACTGACACTTACACACACACAGACACTTATACACACAGACACACAGACAGACACACACACACAGACGCTTACACACACACGCTTACAAACAGACACACACACAGACACACACAGAGACACTTACACACACAGACACACAACACACAGACACACACACTTACACACACACAGAGACACACACAGACACAGAGACATTTTCACACACACACACTGACACTTACATACACACACACAGACACTTACACACATACACAGAGACAGTTACACACACACACACTGACACTTACACAGACACACAGACACTTACACACACACATTTACACACACACAGACACTTAGACAGACACACAGACTCTTACACATACACACACACACTTAGACACACACACACACTTACACACAGACACTTACACACACATACTGAGACACACACACTTGAACACACACACAGACACTTACAGAGAGACACACACACACAGACACTTACACACACACACAGACACTTACACACATACACAGACACTTAGAAACACTCTCAGACACACACACACAGACATTACACACACAGACAGACACTTTCACACACACACAGACACTTTCAAACACACACACTCACACTTACACACACACACACACTCACACACACACACACAGACACACACACACACACTTAGACACACACACACTTACACACACACACACACACACACTTACACATACACACACACGCACACAGACACTTACACACACACACACTCACACAGACACTTACAGACACACAGACAATTACACACGCACACAGACACTTTCACACACATACTTACACATACACAGACACACACATACACAGAGACAATTACACACAGACACACACACACGCACTTACACACACACACTTCCACACACACACAGAGACACTTACACACATACACTTCCACACACAGACAGACAATTACACACAGACACACACACACAGACACACACACACACACACAGACACTTTCACACACACACAGACACTTTCAAACACACACACTCACACTTACACACACGCACACACACTCACACACAGACACACACACACACACAGACACACACACACACACACAGACACTTACACACATACACAGAGACAGTTACACACACACACACTGACACTTACACAGACACACAGACACTTACACACACACATTTACACACACACAGACACTTACACACACACACAGACTCTTACACATACACACACACACTTAGACACACACACACACTTACACACAGACACACACACATACTGAGACACTTACACACACTTGCACACACACACAGACACTTACACACAGACACACACACACAGACACTTACACACACACACAGACACTTACACACACACACAGACGCTTACAAACACACTCAGACACACACACACAGACATTACACACACACACTGACACTTTCAAGCACACACACTCACACTTACACACACTCACACTTACACACACACACACACACACACAGACACACACACACACTTAGACACACACAGACACTTACACACACACACACAGACACTTACACACACACACAGACACTTACACACACACACAGACACTTACAAACACACTCAGACACACACACACAGACATTACACACACACACAGACACTTACACACACACACAGACACTTTCAAACACACACACTCACACTTACACACACTCACACTTACACACACACACACACACACACACACACACACACGCTTAGACACTCACAGACACTTACACACACACACACACACTTACACATACACACACACGCACACAGACACTTACACACACATACTTACACACACACACAGACAATTACACACACACACACACACTGACACTTACACACACACAGACACAAACACACACACACACACACAGGCACTTACACACACAGAGACACTTACACACACACACAGAGACACACACACACACACTTAGACACACACAGACACTTACACACACATACTGAGACACTTACACACGCTTACACACACACACACTGACACATACACACAGACACACAGACAGACACACACACACAGACGCTTACACACACACGCTTACACACAGACACACACACAGACACTTACACACACTTACACACGCACACACACACACTTACACACAGACACTTACACACTCACACAGACACTTACACACAGAAACACACACAGAGACACACACACACACACAGACATTTACACACACACACACACTGACACTTACACAGACACACGGACTCTTACACATACACACACACACTTAGACACACAGACACACACTTACACACAGACACTTACACACGCATACTGAGACACTTACACACACTTGCACACACACACAGACACACACACACACAGACACTTACAAACACACACAGACACACACACACAGACACTTACACACACACACACAGACACACACAGACACTAACACACTCACACTTACACACACACAGACACACACACACACTTCGACACACACAGACTCTTACACACACACACACACTTAGACACACACACACACACACACACACACTTACACACAAATACTGAGGCACTTACACTTACACACACACACAGACACTTACACACACACACACACACACACTGACACTTACACACACACAGACACTTACAAACACACACACACACACAGACACTTACACACACAGAGACACTTACACACACACATACACAGAGACACACACACACACTTAGACACACACAGACAATTACACACACACACACACACACACACACTTCCACACACACAGACTCTTACACACACACACACACTTAGACACACACACACACGCTTACACACAGACACTTACACACACACAGAGACACTTACACACACAGACACTTACACACACACACATACACTTACACACACAGACACACACACAGACACACACACCCACAGACACACACAGACACTTACACACACACACACACAGACACTTACACACACACATTTACACACAGACACACACACAGACACACACAGACACTAACACACAGACACTTACACACACACACAGACACTTACACACACAGACACACAACACACAGACACACACAGACACTTACAGACACACACAGACACTCACACACACACACACACGCACACAGACACACACACATACTTACACATACACACAGACAATTACACACAGACACACACACACAGACACACACACACACACAAAGACACTTACACACACACGCTTACACACAGACACACACAGAAACACACACATTTACACACACACACATTTACACACACACACACACTTACACACAGACACTTACACACACATACTGAGACACTTACACTTACACACACACACAGACACTTACACACACACACACACACACACTGACACTTACACACACACAGACACTTACAAACACACACACACACACAGACACTTACACACACAGAGACACTTACACACACACATACACAGAGACACACACACACACTTAGACACACACAGACAATTACACACACACACACACACACACACTTCCACACACACAGACTCTTACACACACACACACACTTAGACACACACACACACGCTTACACACAGACACTTACACACACACAGAGACACTTACACACACAGACACTTACACACACACACATACACTTACACACACAGACACACAACACACAGACACACACAGACACTTACACACACACAGAGACATACACAGACACTTACACACACTTACACACGCACACACACACACAGACACAAACAGACACTTACACACACACAGAGACACTTTCACACATACACTTACACACACACACAGACACACAGAGAAACACACACAGAGACACACACACACACAGAGACATTTACACACACACACACTGACACTTACACACACACACACAGAGACACTTACACACATACACAGAGACAGTTACACACACACACACTGACACTTACACAGACACACAGACTCTTACACATTCACACACACACTTAGACGCACACACACACTTACACACAGACACTCACACACAATTACTGAGACACTTACACACACTTGCACACACACACAGACACTTACACACAGACACACACACACAGACACTTACACACACACACAGAAACTTACACACACACGCAGACACTTACAAACACACTCAGACACACACACACAGACATTACACACACACACACACACTTACACATACACACACGCACACAGACACATACACACACACACACACTCACACAGACACTTACAGACACACAGACAATTACACACGCACACAGACACTTACACACACATACTTACACATACACAGACACACACACACAGAGACAATTACACACAGACACACACACACTCACTTACACACACACACTTCCACACACACACACAGACACTTCCACACACACACACACAGACACTTACACACAAACGCTTACACACATACACACACAGACACTTACACGCAGACACTTACACACACACACAGACACACACACTGACACACAACACACAGACACACACAGACACTTACACACATACACAGACACTTACACACACACACAGACACTTTCAAACACACACACTCACACTTACACACACACACACACACACTCACACACACACAGACACACACACACACACTTACACATACAGACACACGAACACAGACACTTACACACACACACACAAAGACACTTACACACACACGCTTACACACAGACACACACAGAAACACACACACAGACACACTCACACACACATTTACACACACACACACACACTTACACACAGACACTAACACACACATACTGAGACGCTTACACACACTTACACACACACACAGACACTTACACACACACACACATACACTGACACTTACACACACACAGACACTTACCAACACACACACACACACAGACACTTACACACTCAGAGACACTTACACACACACACACACACAGACACACACACACACAGACACACACAGACACTTACACACACACACACACACACACACTTCCACACACACAGACTCTTACACACACACACACACTTAGACACACACACACACACTTACACACAGACACTTAGACACACATACTGAGACACTTACACACGCTTACACACACACACACTGACACTTACACACACACAGAGACACTTATGCACACAGACACACAGACAGACACACACACACACAGACACACACAGACACTTACACACACACACACACAGACACTTACACACACACGCTTACACACAGACACACACACAGACACACACAGACACTTACACACAGACACTTACACACACACAGAGACACTTACACACACAGACACTTACACACACACACATACACTTACACACACAGACACACAACACACAGTCACACACAGACACTTACACACACACAGAGACATACACAGACACTTACACACACTTACACACGCACACACACACACACTTACACACAGACACTTACACACACACAGAGACACTTTCACACATACACTTACACACACACACAGACACTTACACACAGAAACACACACAGAGACACACACACACACAGAGACGTTTACACACACACACACTGACACTTACATACACAGAGACAGTTACACACACACACACTGACACTTACACAGACACACAGACTCTTACACACACTCATTTACACACACACAGTCACTTACACACACACACAGACACTTACACATACACACACACACTTAGACACACGCACACACTTACACACAGACACTTACACACACATACTGAGACACTTACACACACTTGCACACACACACAGAGACTTACACACAGAAACACACACACAGAAACTTACACACACACACAGACACATACACACACACACAGACACTTTCAAACACACACACTCACACTTACACACACGCACACACACTCACACACACACACACACACACACACAGACACATACACACACACGCACACAGACACTTACACACACCCACACACACACTTACACATACACACACACGCACACAGACACTTACACACACCCACACACTCACACAGACACTTACAGACACACAGACAATTACACACGCACACAGACACTTACACACACATACTTACACATACACAGACACACAAACACAGAGACAATTACACACAGACACACACACACGCACTTACACATACACACTTCCACACACACACACAGACACTTACACACATACACTTCGACACACACACAGAGACAATTACACACAGACACACACACACAGACACTTACACACACACACACACACACTGACACTTACACACACACAGACACTTACCAACACACACACACACACAGACACTTACACACACAGAGACACTTACACACACACACACAGAGACACACACACACACAGACACACACAGACACTTACACACACACACACACACACACACACACACTTCCACACACACAGACTCTTACACACACACACACACTTAGACACACACACACACACTTACACACAGACACTTACACACACATACTGAGACACTTACACACGCTTACACACACACACACTGACACTTACACACACACACACAGACACACACATACACAGCGACAGTTACACACACACACACTGACACTTACACACACACGCTTACACACAGACACACACAGAAACACACACATTTACACACACACACACACATATTTACACACACACACACACTTACACACAGACACTTACACACACATACTGAGACACTTACACACACTTACACACACACACAGACACTTACACACACACACACACACAGACACTTACACACACAGAGAAACTTACACACACACACACACACAGACACACACACACACACTTCCACACACACAGACTCTTACGCACACACACACACACTTAGACACACACACACACACACAGACACATACACACGCATACTGAGACACTTACACACGCTTACACACACACACACTGACACTTACACACACACAGACACTTATACACACAGACACACAGACAGACACACACACACAGACGCTTACACACACACGCTTACAAACAGACACACACACAGACACACACAGAGACACTTACACACACAGACACACAACACACAGACACACAAACTTACACACACACAGAGACACACACAGACACAGAGACATTTTCACACACACACACTGACACTTACACACACACACACAGACACTTACACACATACACAGAGACAGTTACACACACACACACTGACACTTACACAGACACACAGACACTTACACACACACATTTACACACACACAGACACTTAGACAGACACACAGACTCTTACACATACACACACACACTTAGACACACACACACACACTTACACACAGACACTTACACACACATACTGAGACACTTACACACACTTGCACACACACACAGAGACTTACACACAGAAACACACACACAGACACTTTCACACACACACAGACACTTTCAAACACACACACTCACACTTACACACACGCACACACACTCACACACACACACACACACACACACAGACACACCCACACACACTTAGACACACACAGACACTTACACACACACACACACACACTTACACATACACACACACGCACACAGACACTTACACACACCCACACACTCACACAGACACTTACAGACACACAGACAATTACATACGCACACAGACACTTACACACACATACTTACACATACACAGACACACAAACACAGAGACAATTACACACAGACACACACACACGCACTTACACATACACACTTCCACACACACACACAGACACTTACACACATACACTTCGACACACACACAGAGACAATTACACACAGACACACACACACAGACACTTACACACACACACACACACACTGACACTTACACACACACAGACACTTACCAACACACACACACACACAGACTCTTACACACACAGAGACACTTACACACACACACACAGAGACACACACACACACAGACACACACAGACACTTACACACACACACACACACACACACTTCCACACACACAGACTCTTACACACACACACACACACTTAGACACACACACACACACTTACACACAGACACTTACACACACATACTGAGACACTTACACACGCTTACACACACACACACTGACACACACACACACACAGACACACACATACACAGCGACAGTTACACACACACACACTGACACTTACACAGACACACAGACACTTACACATACACATTTACACACACACAGACACTTACACACACACACAGACTCTTACACATACACACACACACTTAGACACACACACACACTTACACACAGACACTTACACACACATACTGAGACACTTACACACACTTGCACACACACACAGACACTTACAAACAGACACACACACACAGACACTTACACACACACACAGACACTTACACACACACACAGACACTTACAAACACACTCAGACACACACACACAGACATTACACACACACACAGACACTTTCAAACACACACACTCACACTTACACACACACACACACTCACACACACACACACACACAGACACAAACACACACGCACACAGACACTTACACACACACACACACACACACACATACACACACACGCACACAGACACTTACACACACACACACTCACACAGACACTTACAGACACACAGACAATTACACACGCACACAGACACTTACACACACATACTTACACATACACAGACACACACACACACAGAGACAATTACACACAGACACACACACACGCACTTACACACACACACTTCCACACACACACAGAGACACTTACACACATACACTTCCACACACACACAGACAATTACACACAGACACACACACACAGACACTTACACACACACACACAAAGACACTTACACACACACGCTAACACACAGACACACTCACAGACACACACAGACACACACACACACAGATAAACACAGACACTTACACACACAGAGACACTTACAGACAGACACTTACACAAACACACACAGAGACACACACACACACAGACACACACAGACACTTACACACACACACACACACACACACACTTCCACACACACAGACTCTTACACACACACACACACTTAGACACACACACACACACTTACACACAGACACTTACACACACATACTGAGACACACACGCTTACACACACACACACTGACACTTACACACACACACACAGACACACACATACACAGCGACAGTTACACACACACACACTGACACTTACACACACACGCTTACACACAGACACACACAGAAACACACACATTTACACACACACACACATATTTACACACACACACACACTTACACACAGACACTTACACACACATACTGAGACACTTACACACACTTACACACACACACAGACACTTACACACACACACACACACAGACACTTACACACACAGAGAAACTTACACACACACACACACACAGACACACACACACACACTTCCACACACACAGACTCTTACGCACACACACACACACTTAGACACACACACACACACACAGACACATACACACGCATACTGAGACACTTACACACGCTTACACACACACACACTGACACTTACACACACACAGACACTTATACACACAGACACACAGACAGACACACACACACAGACGCTTACACACACACGCTTACAAACAGACACACACACAGACACACACAGAGACACTTACACACACAGACACACAACACACAGACACACAAACTTACACACACACAGAGACACACACAGACACAGAGACATTTTCACACACACACACTGACACTTACACACACACACACAGACACTTACACACATACACAGAGACAGTTACACACACACACACTGACACTTACACAGACACACAGACACTTACACACACACATTTACACACACACAGACACTTAGACAGACACACAGACTCTTACACATACACACACACACTTAGACACACACACACACACTTACACACAGACACTTACACACACATACTGAGACACTTACACACACTTGCACACACACACAGAGACTTACACACAGAAACACACACACAGACACTTTCACACACACACAGACACTTTCAAACACACACACTCACACTTACACACACGCACACACACTCACACACACACACACACACACACACAGACACACCCACACACACTTAGACACACACAGACACTTACACACACACACACACACACTTACACATACACACACACGCACACAGACACTTACACACACCCACACACTCACACAGACACTTACAGACACACAGACAATTACATACGCACACAGACACTTACACACACATACTTACACATACACAGACACACAAACACAGAGACAATTACACACAGACACACACACACGCACTTACACATACACACTTCCACACACACACACAGACACTTACACACATACACTTCGACACACACACAGAGACAATTACACACACTTACACACACACACACTTACACACACACACACACACACACACTTAGACACACACAGACACTTACACACACACTTCCACACACACAGGCTCTTACACACACACACACACTTAGACACACACACACACACTTACACACAGACACTTACACACACATACTGAGACACTTACACACGCTTGCACGCACACACACTGACTCTTACACACACACACAGACACTTACACACACACACTTACACACACAGAGACACTTACACACACACACACAGACACCACAGACACTTCCACACACACACAGACACTTACACACAGACACACACACTTACACACAGACACTTACACACACACAGAGACACTTACACACGGACACTTCCACACACACACAGACACTTACACACAGACACACACACAGAGACACACACACAAACACACAAACAGACATTTACACACACACACACTGACACTTAAACACACACAGAGACACACACACACACACATACTGACACTTACAGACACACACTCAGACACTTAAACACACACACTTACACACACACAGGCACTTACACACACACACAGGGACAGTTACACACACACACACTGACACTTACACAGACACACAGACACTTACACACACACATTTACACACACACAGGCACACACACACAGAGACTCTTACACACACACACACACACTTACACACACAGACACACAACACACAGACACACACAGACACACACACACAGAGACACACACAGACACTTACACACACTTACACACGCACACACACACACTTACACACTGACACACACACACAGAGACACTTTCACACATACACTTCCACACACACACAGACACTTACACACAGAAACACACACAGAGACACACACACACAGAGAGACATTTACACACACACACACTGACACTTACACACACACACAGACACTTACACACAGAAACACACACAGAGACACACTCATACACAGAGACAGTTACACACACACACACTTACACTTACACAGACACACAGACACTTACACACACATACTGAGACACTTACACACACTTGCACACACACACAGACACTTACACACAGACACACACACTCACAGACACTTACACACACACAGACACTTACACACACACACAGACACTTACAAACACACACAGACACACACACACAGACATTACACACACACACAGACACACACACACACAGACACTTAGAAACACACACACTTACACTTACACACACACACACACTCACACACACACACACAAGCACACACACACACGCACACACTTAGACACACACAGACACTTACACACACAAACACACACTTACACACACACACACTCACACAGACACTTACAGACACACAGACAATTACACACGCACACACTTACACACACATACTTACACATACCCACAGACAATTACACACAGACACACACACACAGACACTTACACACACACACACAAAGACACTTACACACACACGCTTACACACAGACACTTACACACAGAAACACGCACATTTACACACACACACACACTTAGACACACACACACACACTTACACACCGACACAGACTTACACACACACACACTTGGACACACACACACACTTACACACAGACACTTACACACACATACTGAGACACTTACACACACTTACACACACACACAGACACTTACACACACACACACACACTGACACTTACACACACACAGACACTTACAAACACACACACACACACACAGACACTTACACACACAGAGACACACACACACACACAGACACACACACACACACTTAGACACACACAGACACTTACACACACACACACACACACACACACACACACACACACTTCAACACACACAGACTCTTACACACACATACTGACACACTTACACACGCTTACACACACACACACTGACACTTACACACACACACAGACACTTATACACACAGACACACACACAGACACACACACAGACACACACAGACACTTACACACACACACACAGAGACACTTACACACACACGCTTACACACAGACACACACACAGACACACACAGACACTTACACACAGACACTTACACACACACACAGACACTTACACACACAGACACTTACACACACACACATACACTTACACACACAGACACACAACACACAGACACACACAGACACTTACACACACACAGAGACACACACACACACTTACACACACTTACACACGCACACACACACACACTTACACACAGACACTTACACACACACAGAGACACTTTCACACATACACTTCCACACACACACAGACACTTACACACAGAAACACACACAGAGACACACACACACACAGAGACATTTACACACACACACACTGACACTTACACGCACACACACAGACACACACATCCACAGAGACAGTTACACACACACACACTGACACACAGACACACAGACACTTACACACACACATTTACACACACACAGGCGCACACAAACACACAGACTCTTACACATACACACACACACTTAGACACACACACACACTTAGACACAGACACTTACACACAGACACTGACACACAGACACACGCACACACACAATTACACACAGACACACACACACAGACTCTTACACACACACACACTTAGACACACACACACGCACTTACACACACACACTTCCACACACACAGACACTTACACACAGACACTTCCACACACACACTTACAATTACAGACACAGACACACAACACACAGACACACACAGACACACACATACAGAGACCCTTACACACAGACAGACTCTTACACACACACACACACTTGCACACAGACACTTACACACACATACTGAGACACTTAAACACACTTGCACATACACACAGACACACACAGACACACACACACAGACACTTACACACACACAGACACTTACACACACAGACACTTACACACACAGAGACACTTACACACACACACACACACACACACACACACACAGACAAATACACACACAGACACTTACACACGAAGACACTTACACACACGCAGACACTTACAAACACACACACATGGACACACGCTGATACACACACACTCAGAGACTTACACTCAGTCACTTACAGACACACACAGAGACACTTACAGACACTTACACACACACAGAGACTTGCATACAGACACACACACAGAGACACTTACACACACTTACACACACACACACACACACACTTACACACAGACACTTACACACACACAGAGACACTTACACACATACACTTCCACACACACACAGACACTTACACACAGAAACACACAGAGACAAACACACACACGCACAGACAGACATTTGCACACACACACTCACTCACTGACACTTACACACACACACAGTCACTTACACACACACACAGGGTCAGTTACACACACACACACTGACACTTACACAGACACACAGACACTTACACACACATTTACACACACACAGGCACACACACACACAGACTCTTACACACACACACACACACTTACACACAGAGACTTACACACACATACGGAAACACTGACACATACTTTCACACACACACAGACACTAACACATACACACTCCCACAGACACTTACACACACAGACACTTACACACACACAGACACTTACACACACACACAGACGCTTACAAACACACACACACACACACAGAGACAGTAACACACACACACCTACACACACACACCTACACACACACAGAGACACACACACACACACTTAGACACACTCAGACACTTACACACACACACACACACAGACACTTACACACACAGACACACGCACAGACACTTACACACAGACACTTACAGACACACAGACACACACGCAGACAGACAACTACACACAGACACACACACACAGACTCTAACACACACACACACACTTAGACACACACACACGCACTTACACACACACACTTCCACACACACAGACACTTACACACAGACACTTCCACACACACACAGACAATTACACACAGACACACACACAGACACACACAGACACACACAGACACACACAGACACACGCACACAGAGAGTCTTACAGACAGACACTTACACACACACACAGAGACACACACAGACACTTACACACACATACACAGACACACACACACACGCAGACACTTATACACAGACACTTACACACATACACAGACACTTACACACAGACACTTACACGCAGACACACAGACACTTACACACACACACAGACACTTACACACACACAGACACTTACACACACACAGACACTTACAGGCACACAGACATTTACACTCGCACACAGACACTTACACACACATACTTACACATACACAGACACACACACACACACAGACAATTACACACAGACACACACACACGCACTTACACACTCACACTTCAACACACAGACATACTTACACACATACACTTACACACACACACAATTACACACAGACACACACACACAGACACTTACACACACACACACAAACAGACAAACACAGACACACACACAGAGACACTTACAGACACACACTTAGACACACACACACACTTACACACAGACACTTACACACACATAATGAGACACTTACACACACATACTGAGACACTTACACACACTTGCACACACACACAGACACTTACACACAGAAACACTCACACAGACACTTACACACACACACAGACACTTACACACACACACAGACACTTACAAACACACTCAGACACACACACACAGGCATTACACACACACACAGACACTTACACACACACACAGACACTTTCCAAGACACACACTAACACGTACACACACACACACACTCACACACACACACACACACACACACACACACACACTTCCGCACACACAGACTCTTACACACACACACACACTTAGACACACACACACACACTTACACACAGACACTTACACACACATACTGAGACACTTACACACGCTTACACACACACACACTGACACTTACACACACACACACAGACACTTATTCACACAGACACACAGACAGACACACACACTCACAGACGCTTACGCACACACGCTTGCACAGACACACACACAGACACATACAGACACTTACACACACACACAGACACTTACATACACAGACAATTACACACACACACATACACCTACACACACAGACACACAACACACAGACACAAACAGACACTTACACACACACAGACACACACAGACACTTACACACACACTTACACTCACACACACTTACACACAGACACTTACACACACACAGAGACACTTTCACACATACACTTCCACACACACACAGACACTTACACACAGAAACACACACAGAGACACACACACACACAGAGACATTTACACACACACACACTGACACTTACACACACACACACAGACACTTGCACACATACACAGAGACAGTTACACACACACACACTGACACTTACACAGACACACAGACACTTACACACACACAGACTCTTACACATACACACACACACTTAGACACACACACACACACTTACACACAGACACTTACACACGCATACTGAGACACTTACACACACTTGCACACACGCACAGACACTTACACACACACACAGACACTTACAAACACACACAGACACACACACACAGACACTTACACACACAGACACAGACACACACACACACAGACACTTACACACTCACACTTACACACACACAGACACACACACACACTTAGACACACACAGACACTTACACACACACACACGCACACAGACACTTACACACACATACTTACACATACACTTCCACACACACACAGACAATTACACACAGACACACACACACAGACACTTACACAGACACACAGACACTTACACACACACATTTACACACACACAGACACACACACACACAGACACTTACACATACACACACACACTTAGACACACACACTTACACACAGACACTTACACACACATACTGAGACACTTACACACACTTGCACACACACACAGACACTTACACACAGACACACACACACAGACACTTACACACACACACACACAAAGACACTTACACACACACGCTTACACACAGACACTTACACACAGAAACACACACAGACACACACACACACACACATTTACAAACACACACACACTTACACACAGACACTTACACACACATACTGAGACACTTACACACGCTTACACACACACACACTGACACTTACACACACACACAGATACTTATACACACAGACACACACACTTACACACACACACACACTTACACACACAGAGACACTTACACACACACACACAGACACCACAGACACTTCCACACACACACAGACACTTACACACAGACACACACAGAGAGACACACACACAGACACACACAGACATTTACACACACACACACTGACACTTACACACACACATAGACACACACACACAGACACTTACACACACACACACACACACTTACACACACACACACGCAGAGACACTTACACACAGACTCTTCCACACACACACAGACACACACACACACACACACACAGACACTTACACACACATCGACACTTACAGACATTTAATCACACACACACAGACACTTACACACACAGAGACACTTACACACACACACACACACACACACACAGACAAATACACACACAGACACTTACACACGAAGACACTTACACACACGCAGACACTTACAAACACACACACATGGACACACGCTGATACACACACACTCAGAGACTTACACTCAGTCACTTACAGACACACACAGAGACACTTACAGACACTTACACACACACACAGACTTGCATACAGACACACACACAGAGACACTTACACACACTTACACACACACACACACACACACACTTACACACAGACACTTACACACACACAGAGACACTTACACACATACACTTCCACACACACACAGACACTTACACACAGAAACACACTGAGACACACACACACACGCACAGACAGACATTTGCACACACACACTCACTGACACTTACACACACACACAGTCACTTACACACACACACAGGGTCAGTTACACACACACACACTGACACTTACACAGACACACAGACACTTACACACACATTTACACACACACACAGGCACACACACACACAGACTCTTACACACACACACACACACTTACACACAGAGACTTACACACACATACGGAAACACTGACACATACTTTCACACACACACAGACACGAACACATACACACTCCCACAGACACTTACACACACACACAGACACTTACACACACACACAGACACTTACAAACACACTCAGACACACACACACAGGCATTACACACACACACAGACACTTACACACACACACAGACACTTTCCAACACACACACTAACACGTACACACACACACACAGACTCTTACACACACACACACACTTAGACACACACACACACACTTACACACAGACACTTACACACACATACTGAGACACATACACACGCTTACACACACACACACTGACACTTACACACACACACAGACACTTACATACACAGACAATTACACACACACACATACACTTACACACACAGACACACAACACACAGACACACACAGACACTTACACACACACAGAGACACACACAGACACTTACACACACACACTTACACACACACACATTTACACACAGACACTTACACACACACAGAGACACTTTCACACATACACTTCCACACACACAGACACTTACACACAGAAACACACACAGAGACACAGACACACACAGAGACATTTACACACACACACACGGTCACTTTCACACACACACACAGACACTTACACTTACACACACACAGACACTGAAACACACACAGACTCTTACACATACACACACACACTCAGACACACACACACACTTTCACACAGACACTTACACACACATACTGAGACACTTACACACACTTGCACACACACAGACACTTACACACACACACAAACACTTACACACACACACAGACACTATCCAACACACACACTAACACGTACACACACACACACACTCACACACACACACACACACACACACTTCCACACACACAGACTCTTACACACACACACACACACTTAGACACACACACACACACTTACACACAGACACTTACACACACATACTGAGACACTTACACACGCTTACACACACACACACTGACACTTACACACACACACAGACACTTATTCACACAGACACACAGACAGACACACACACTCACAGACGCTTACGCACACACGCTTGCACAGACACACACACAGACACATACAGACACTTACACACACACACAGACACTTACATACACAGACAATTACACACACACACATACACTTACACACACAGACACACAACACACAGACACACACAGACACTTACACACACACAGAGACACACACAGACACTTACACACACACACTTACACACACACACACTTACACACAGACACTTACACACACACAGAGACACTTTCACACATACACTTCCACACACACACAGACACTTACACACAGAAACACACACAGAGACACACACACACACAGAGACATTTACACACACACACACGGTCACTTTCACACACACACACAGACACTTACACACATACACAGAGACAGTTACACACACACACACTGACACTTACACAGACACACAGACACTTAAACACACACATTTACACACACACAGACACTTACACACACACACAGACTCTTACACATACACACACACACTCAGACACACACACACACTTACACACAGACACTTACACACACATACTGAGACACGTACACACACTTGCACACACACACAGACACTTACACACACACACAAACACTTACACACACACACAGACACTATCCAACACACACACTAACACGTACACACACACACACACACTCACACACACACACACACACACACACTTCCACACACACAGACTCTTACACACACACACACACTTAGACACACACACACACACTTACACACAGACACTTACACACACATACTGAGACACTTACACACGCTTACACACATACACAGAGACAGTTACACACACACACACTGACCCTTACACAGACACACAGACACTTACACACACACATTTACACTTACACACACAGATACACAACACACAGACACACACAGACACACACACACACACAAACAGACATTTACACACACACTGATACACATACACACACAGACAGTTACACACACACACACAGACAGTTACACACACACACACACTCACACTTACACACACACACAGACACACACACAGACTTTCACACAGACTCTTATACACACATAGACACTGACAGACACTTAATTACACACACACAGACACTTACACACAGACACACACACACACAGACACACACAGACACTTACACACAGACACTTAAACACACACACTTACACTTATACACAGACACTCCCACACAGACACACACACTTACACACAGACACACACACACAGAGACACTTACAGACAGACACTTACACACACACACAGACACTTACACACAGAAACACACAGAGAGAGACACACACAGACACACACACAGACAGTTGCACACACACACACTGACACTTACACACACACACACACTGACACTTACACACACACACAGAGACAGTTACACACACACACACTGACATTTCCACAGACACACAGACACTTACACACAGATACTCTTACACACACACACAGACACTTCCACACAGACACACACACAGAGACACTTACACACAGACACTTCCACACACACACAGGCACAGACACACAGACACACACACACACACAAACAGACATTTACACACACACTGACACACATACACACACAGACACTTACACACACTCACACAGACAGTTACACACACACACACTGACACTTACTCACACACACAGACACGTACACACACACAGACTTTCACACAGACTCTTATACACACATAGGCACTTACAGACACTTAATTACACACACACAGACACTTACACACAGACACACCCAGACACACACAGACACTTACACACACACACAGACACACACACACAGACGCTTACACACAGACACACACACACACAGAGACACACACACACACCCCGACACACACAGAGACTTACACACAGACACACAGAGACACTTACACACACACACACAGACACACACACACACAGACAATTACACACAGACACAGACACACACAGACACTTACACACACACACACACAGACACTTACACAGACACACACAGACACACACACACACACACACTTACATACAGCCACAGACACACACACAGACACTTACACACACGCAGACACTTACACACACACACACACACACACACACAGACACTTGCACACACAGACACTTATACACACACACACACTCACACAGACACTTACAGACACACAGACAATTACACACGCACACAGACACTTACACACACATACTTACACATACACAGACACACACACACACAGAGACAATTACACACAGACACACACACACGCACTTACACACTCACACTTCAACACACAGACACACTTACACACATACACTTCCGCACACAGACAGACAATTACACACAGACACTTACACACACACACACAAAGACACTTACACACACACGCTTACGCACAGACACACACAGACACACACAAACAGACAAACACAGACACACACACAGAGACACTTACAGACAGACACTTACACACACACACACAGACACACACAGACACTTACACACACACACGCACACAGAGACACTTACACACAGACAATTCCACACACAGACACTTACACACAGACACACAGACACACACAAACAGACATTTACACACACACATACAGACAGTTACACACAGACACACACTGACACTTACACACACACACTGACACTTACACACACACAGACACTTATACACACAGACACACACACTTACACACACACACACAGACACTACAGACACTTCCACACACACAGACACTTACACACAGACACACACACAGACACACTCACACACACAAATAGACATTTATACGCACACACACTGACACTTAAACACACACATAGACACACACACACAGACACTTACACACACACTTACACACAGACACACACGCAGAGACACTTACACACAGACACTTCCACATACACACAGACACTTACACACAGACACACACACACACACATACTGACTCTTACAGACACACACACAGGCACTTACACACACATAGACACTTACACACACACGCTTACACACAGACACACACAGAGACACACACAGACACTTACACACACACACACACACTTACACACACAGACACACAACACACAGACACACACAGACACTTACACACACACAGAGACACACACAGACACTTACACACACTTACACACGCACACACAAACACACTTACACACAGACACTTACACACACACAGAGACACTTTCAGACATACACTTCCACACACACACAGACACTTACACACAGAAACACACACAGAGACACACACACAGACAGAGACATTTACACACACACACACTGACACTTACACACACACACACAGACACTTACACACATGCACAGAGACAGTTACACACACACACACTGACACTTACACAGACACACAGACACTTACACACACACATTTACACACACACAGACACTTACACACACACACAGACTCTTTCACATACACACACACACTTAGACACACACACACACTTACACACAGACACTTACACACACATACTGAGACACTTACACACACTTGCACACACACACAGACACTTACACACAGACACACACACACAGACACTTACACACACACACAGACACTTACACACACACACAGACACTTACAAACACACTCAGACACACACACACAGACATTACACACACACACACAGACACTTACACACACACACAGACATTTTTAACACACACACTCACACTTACACACACACACACACACTCACACACACACACACACACAGACACACACACACACTTAGACACACACACACACACTTACACATACACACACGCACACAGACACTTACACACACATACTTACACATACACACAGACAATTACACACAGACACACACACACAGACACTTACACACACACACACAAAGACACTTACACACACACGCTTACACACAGACACACACAGAAACACACACATTTACACACACACACACATATTTACACACACACACACACTTACACACAGACACTTACACACACATACTGAGACACTTACACACGCTTACACACACACACACTGACACTTACACACACACAGACACTTATACACACAGACACACAGACAGACACACACACACAGACGCTTACACACACACGCTTACAAACAGACACACACACAGACACACACAGAGACACTTACACACACAGACACACAACACACAGACACACACACTTACACACACACAGAGACACACACAGACACAGAGACATTTTCACACACACACACTGACACTTACATACACACACACAGACACTTACACACATACACAGAGACAGTTACACACACACACACTGACACTTACACAGACACACAGACACTTACACACACACATTTACACACACACAGACACTTAGACAGACACACAGACTCTTACACATACACACACACACTTAGACACACACACACACTTACACACAGACACTTACACACACATACTGAGACACACACACTTGAACACACACACAGACACTTACAGAGAGACACACACACACAGACACTTACACACACACACAGACACTTACACACATACACAGACACTTAGAAACACTCTCAGACACACACACACAGACATTACACACACAGACAGACACTTTCACACACACACAGACACTTTCAAACACACACACTCACACTTACACACACACACACACTCACACACACACACACAGACACACACACACACACTTAGACACACACACACTTACACACACACACACACACACACTTACACATACACACACACGCACACAGACACTTACACACACACACACTCACACAGACACTTACAGACACACAGACAATTACACACGCACACAGACACTTTCACACACATACTTACACATACACAGACACACACATACACAGAGACAATTACACACAGACACACACACACGCACTTACACACACACACTTCCACACACACACAGAGACACTTACACACATACACTTCCACACACAGACAGACAATTACACACAGACACACACACACAGACACACACACACACACACAGACACTTTCACACACACACAGACACTTTCAAACACACACACTCACACTTACACACACGCACACACACTCACACACAGACACACACACACACACAGACACACACACACACACACAGACACTTACACACATACACAGAGACAGTTACACACACACACACTGACACTTACACAGACACACAGACACTTACACACACACATTTACACACACACAGACACTTACACACACACACAGACTCTTACACATACACACACACACTTAGACACACACACACACTTACACACAGACACACACACATACTGAGACACTTACACACACTTGCACACACACACAGACACTTACACACAGACACACACACACAGACACTTACACACACACACAGACACTTACACACACACACAGACGCTTACAAACACACTCAGACACACACACACAGACATTACACACACACACTGACACTTTCAAGCACACACACTCACACTTACACACACTCACACTTACACACACACACACACACACACAGACACACACACACACTTAGACACACACAGACACTTACACACACACACACAGACACTTACACACACACACAGACACTTACACACACACACAGACACTTACAAACACACTCAGACACACACACACAGACATTACACACACACACAGACACTTACACACACACACAGACACTTTCAAACACACACACTCACACTTACACACACTCACACTTACACACACACACACACACACACACACACACACACACTTAGACACTCACAGACACTTACACACACACACACACACTTACACATACACACACACGCACACAGACACTTACACACACATACTTACACACACACACAGACAATTACACACACACACACACACTGACACTTACACACACACAGACACAAACACACACACACACACACAGGCACTTACACACACAGAGACACTTACACACACACACAGAGACACACACACACACACTTAGACACACACAGACACTTACACACACATACTGAGACACTTACACACGCTTACACACACACACACTGACACATACACACAGACACACAGACAGACACACACACACAGACGCTTACACACACACGCTTACACACAGACACACACACAGACACTTACACACACTTACACACGCACACACACACACACACACTTCCACACACACAGACTCTTACACACACACACACACTTAGACACACACACACACGCTTACACACAGACACTTACACACACACAGAGACACTTACACACACAGACACTTACACACACACACATACACTTACACACACAGACACACAACACACAGACACACACAGACACTTACACACACACAGAGACATACACAGACACTTACACACACTTACACACGCACACACACACACAGACACAAACAGACACTTACACACACACAGAGACACTTTCACACATACACTTACACACACACACAGACACACAGAGAAACACACACAGAGACACACACACACACAGAGACATTTACACACACACACACTGACACTTACACACACACACACAGAGACACTTACACACATACACAGAGACAGTTACACACACACACACTGACACTTACACAGACACACAGACTCTTACACATTCACACACACACTTAGACGCACACACACACTTACACACAGACACTCACACACAATTACTGAGACACTTACACACACTTGCACACACACACAGACACTTACACACAGACACACACACACAGACACTTACACACACACACAGAAACTTACACACACACGCAGACACTTACAAACACACTCAGACACACACACACAGACATTACACACACACACACACTCACACTTACACACACACACAGACACACACACAGACTTTCACACAGACTCTTATACACACATAGACACTGACAGACACTTAATTACACACACACAGACACTTACACACAGACACACACACACACAGACACACACAGACACTTACACACAGACACTTAAACACACACACTTACACTTATACACAGACACTTCCACACAGACACACACACTTACACACAGACACACACACACAGAGACACTTACAGACAGACACTTACACACACACACAGACACTTACACACAGAAACACACAGAGAGAGACACACACAGACACACACACAGACAGTTGCACACACACACACTGACACTTACACACACACACACACTGACACTTACACACACACACAGAGACAGTTACACACACACACACTGACATTTCCACAGACACACAGACACTTACACACAGATACTCTTACACACACACACAGACACTTCCACACAGACACACACACAGAGACACTTACACACAGACACTTCCACACACACACAGGCACAGACACACAGACACACACACACACACAAACAGACATTTACACACACACTGACACACATACACACACAGACACTTACACACACTCACACAGACAGTTACACACACACACACTGACACTTACTCACACACACAGACACGTACACACACACAGACTTTCACACAGACTCTTATACACACATAGGCACTTACAGACACTTAATTACACACACACAGACACTTACACACAGACACACCCAGACACACACAGACACTTACACACACACACAGACACACACACACAGACGCTTACACACAGACACACACACACACAGAGACACACACACACACCCCGACACACACAGAGACTTACACACAGACACACAGAGACACTTACACACACACACACAGACACACACACACACAGACAATTACACACAGACACAGACACACACAGACACTTACACACACACACACACAGACACTTACACAGACACACACAGACACACACACACACACACACTTACATACAGCCACAGACACACACACAGACACTTACACACACGCAGACACTTACACACACACACACACACACACACACAGACACTTGCACACACAGACACTTATACACACACACACACTCACACAGACACTTACAGACACACAGACAATTACACACGCACACAGACACTTACACACACATACTTACACATACACAGACACACACACACACAGAGACAATTACACACAGACACACACACACGCACTTACACACTCACACTTCAACACACAGACACACTTACACACATACACTTCCGCACACAGACAGACAATTACACACAGACACTTACACACACACACACAAAGACACTTACACACACACGCTTACGCACAGACACACACAGACACACACAAACAGACAAACACAGACACACACACAGAGACACTTACAGACAGACACTTACACACACACACACAGACACACACAGACACTTACACACACACACGCACACAGAGACACTTACACACAGACATTTCCACACACAGACACTTACACACAGACACACAGACACACACAAACAGACATTTACACACACACATACAGACAGTTACACACAGACACACACTGACACTTACACACACACACTGACACTTACACACACACAGACACTTATACACACAGACACACACACTTACACACACACACACAGACACTACAGACACTTCCACACACACAGACACTTACACACAGACACACACACAGACACACTCACACACACAAATAGACATTTATACGCACACACACTGACACTTAAACACACACATAGACACACACACACAGACACTTACACACACACTTACACACAGACACACACGCAGAGACACTTACACACAGACACTTCCACATACACACAGACACTTACACACAGACACACACACACACACATACTGACTCTTACAGACACACACACAGGCACTTACACACACATAGACACTTACACACACACGCTTACACACAGACACACACAGAGACACACACAGACACTTACACACACACACATACACTTACACACACAGACACACAACACACAGACACACACAGACACTTACACACACACAGAGACACACACAGACACTTACACACACTTACACACGCACACACAAACACACTTACACACAGACACTTACACACACACAGAGACACTTTCAGACATACACTTCCACACACACACAGACACTTACACACAGAAACACACACAGAGACACACACACAGACAGAGACATTTACACACACACACACTGACACTTACACACACACACACAGACACTTACACACATGCACAGAGACAGTTACACACACACACACTGACACTTACACAGACACACAGACACTTACACACACACATTTACACACACACAGACACTTACACACACACACAGACTCTTTCACATACACACACACACTTAGACACACACACACACTTACACACAGACACTTACACACACATACTGAGACACTTACACACACTTGCACACACACACAGACACTTACACACAGACACACACACACAGACACTTACACACACACACAGACACTTACACACACACACAGACACTTACAAACACACTCAGACACACACACACAGACATTACACACACACACACAGACACTTACACACACACACAGACATTTTTAACACACACACTCACACTTACACACACACACACACACTCACACACACACACACACACAGACACACACACACACTTAGACACACACACACACACTTACACATACACACACGCACACAGACACTTACACACACATACTTACACATACACACAGACAATTACACACAGACACACACACACAGACACTTACACACACACACACAAAGACACTTACACACACACGCTTACACACAGACACACACAGAAACACACACATTTACACACACACACACATATTTACACACACACACACACTTACACACAGACACTTACACACACATACTGAGACACTTACACACGCTTACACACACACACACTGACACTTACACACACACAGACACTTATACACACAGACACACAGACAGACACACACACACAGACGCTTACACACACACGCTTACAAACAGACACACACACAGACACACACAGAGACACTTACACACACAGACACACAACACACAGACACACACACTTACACACACACAGAGACACACACAGACACAGAGACATTTTCACACACACACACTGACACTTACATACACACACACAGACACTTACACACATACACAGAGACAGTTACACACACACACACTGACACTTACACAGACACACAGACACTTACACACACACATTTACACACACACAGACACTTAGACAGACACACAGACTCTTACACATACACACACACACTTAGACACACACACACACTTACACACAGACACTTACACACACATACTGAGACACACACACTTGAACACACACACAGACACTTACAGAGAGACACACACACACAGACACTTACACACACACACAGACACTTACACACATACACAGACACTTAGAAACACTCTCAGACACACACACACAGACATTACACACACAGACAGACACTTTCACACACACACAGACACTTTCAAACACACACACTCACACTTACACACACACACACACTCACACACACACACACAGACACACACACACACACTTAGACACACACACACTTACACACACACACACACACACACTTACACATACACACACACGCACACAGACACTTACACACACACACACTCACACAGACACTTACAGACACACAGACAATTACACACGCACACAGACACTTTCACACACATACTTACACATACACAGACACACACATACACAGAGACAATTACACACAGACACACACACACGCACTTACACACACACACTTCCACACACACACAGAGACACTTACACACATACACTTCCACACACAGACAGACAATTACACACAGACACACACACACAGACACACACACACACACACAGACACTTTCACACACACACAGACACTTTCAAACACACACACTCACACTTACACACACGCACACACACTCACACACAGACACACACACACACACAGACACACACACACACACACAGACACTTACACACATACACAGAGACAGTTACACACACACACACTGACACTTACACAGACACACAGACACTTACACACACACATTTACACACACACAGACACTTACACACACACACAGACTCTTACACATACACACACACACTTAGACACACACACACACTTACACACAGACACACACACATACTGAGACACTTACACACACTTGCACACACACACAGACACTTACACACAGACACACACACACAGACACTTACACACACACACAGACACTTACACACACACACAGACGCTTACAAACACACTCAGACACACACACACAGACATTACACACACACACTGACACTTTCAAGCACACACACTCACACTTACACACACTCACACTTACACACACACACACACACACACAGACACACACACTTAGACACACACAGACACTTACACACACACACACAGACACTTACACACACACACAGACACTTACACACACACACAGACACTTACAAACACACTCAGACACACACACACAGACATTACACACACACACAGACACTTACACACACACACAGACACTTTCAAACACACACACTCACACTTACACACACTCACACTTACACACACACACACACACACACACACACACACACACTTAGACACTCACAGACACTTACACACACACACACACACTTACACATACACACACACGCACACAGACACTTACACACACATACTTACACACACACACAGACAATTACACACACACACACACACTGACACTTACACACACACAGACACAAACACACACACACACACACAGGCACTTACACACACAGAGACACTTACACACACACACAGAGACACACACACACACACTTAGACACACACAGACACTTACACACACATACTGAGACACTTACACACGCTTACACACACACACACTGACACATACACACAGACACACAGACAGACACACACACACAGACGCTTACACACACACGCTTACACACAGACACACACACAGACACTTACACACACTTACACACGCACACACACACACACACACTTCCACACACACAGACTCTTACACACACACACACACTTAGACACACACACACACGCTTACACACAGACACTTACACACACACAGAGACACTTACACACACAGACACTTACACACACACACATACACTTACACACACAGACACACAACACACAGACACACACAGACACTTACACACACACAGAGACATACACAGACACTTACACACACTTACACACGCACACACACACACAGACACAAACAGACACTTACACACACACAGAGACACTTTCACACATACACTTACACACACACACAGACACACAGAGAAACACACACAGAGACACACACACACACAGAGACATTTACACACACACACACTGACACTTACACACACACACACAGAGACACTTACACACATACACAGAGACAGTTACACACACACACACTGACACTTACACAGACACACAGACTCTTACACATTCACACACACACTTAGACGCACACACACACTTACACACAGACACTCACACACAATTACTGAGACACTTACACACACTTGCACACACACACAGACACTTACACACAGACACACACACACAGACACTTACACACACACACAGAAACTTACACACACACGCAGACACTTACAAACACACTCAGACACACACACACAGACATTACACACACACACACACACTTACACATACACACACGCACACAGACACATACACACACACACACACTCACACAGACACTTACAGACACACAGACAATTACACACGCACACAGACACTTACACACACATACTTACACATACACAGACACACACACACAGAGACAATTACACACAGACACACACACACTCACTTACACACACACACTTCCACACACACACACAGACACTTCCACACACACACACACAGACACTTACACACAAACGCTTACACACATACACACACAGACACTTACACGCAGACACTTACACACACACACAGACACACACACTGACACACAACACACAGACACACACAGACACTTACACACATACACAGACACTTACACACACACACAGACACTTTCAAACACACACACTCACACTTACACACACACACACACACACTCACACACACACAGACACACACACACACACTTACACATACAGACACACGAACACAGACACTTACACACACACACACAAAGACACTTACACACACACGCTTACACACAGACACACACAGAAACACACACACAGACACACTCACACACACATTTACACACACACACACACACTTACACACAGACACTAACACACACATACTGAGACGCTTACACACACTTACACACACACACAGACACTTACACACACACACACATACACTGACACTTACACACACACAGACACTTACCAACACACACACACACACAGACACTTACACACTCAGAGACACTTACACACACACACACACACAGACACACACACACACAGACACACACAGACACTTACACACACACACACACACACACACTTCCACACACACAGACTCTTACACACACACACACACTTAGACACACACACACACACTTACACACAGACACTTAGACACACATACTGAGACACTTACACACGCTTACACACACACACACTGACACTTACACACACACAGAGACACTTATGCACACAGACACACAGACAGACACACACACACACAGACACACACAGACACTTACACACACACACACACAGACACTTACACACACACGCTTACACACAGACACACACACAGACACACACAGACACTTACACACAGACACTTACACACACACAGAGACACTTACACACACAGACACTTACACACACACACATACACTTACACACACAGACACACAACACACAGTCACACACAGACACTTACACACACACAGAGACATACACAGACACTTACACACACTTACACACGCACACACACACACACTTACACACAGACACTTACACACACACAGAGACACTTTCACACATACACTTACACACACACACAGACACTTACACACAGAAACACACACAGAGACACACACACACACAGAGACGTTTACACACACACACACTGACACTTACATACACAGAGACAGTTACACACACACACACTGACACTTACACAGACACACAGACTCTTACACACACTCATTTACACACACACAGTCACTTACACACACACACAGACACTTACACATACACACACACACTTAGACACACGCACACACTTACACACAGACACTTACACACACATACTGAGACACACACACTTGCACACACACACAGAGACTTACACACAGAAACACACACACAGAAACTTACACACACACACAGACACATACACACACACACAGACACTTTCAAACACACACACTCACACTTACACACACGCACACACACTCACACACACACACACACACACACACAGACACATACACACACACGCACACAGACACTTACACACACCCACACACACACTTACACATACACACACACGCACACAGACACTTACACACACCCACACACTCACACAGACACTTACAGACACACAGACAATTACACACGCACACAGACACTTACACACACATACTTACACATACACAGACACACAAACACAGAGACAATTACACACAGACACACACACACGCACTTACACATACACACTTCCACACACACACACAGACACTTACACACATACACTTCGACACACACACAGAGACAATTACACACAGACACACACACACAGACACTTACACACACACACACACACACTGACACTTACACACACACAGACACTTACCAACACACACACACACACAGACACTTACACACACAGAGACACTTACACACACACACACAGAGACACACACACACACAGACACACACAGACACTTACACACACACACACACACACACACACTTCCACACACACAGACTCTTACACACACACACACACTTAGACACACACACACACACTTACACACAGACACTTACACACACATACTGAGACACTTACACACGCTTACACACACACACACTGACACTTACACACACACACACAGACACACACATACACAGCGGCAGTTACACACACACACACTGACACTTACACACACACGCTTACACACAGACACACACAGAAACACACACATTTACACACACACACACACATATTTACACACACACACACACTTACACACAGACACTTACACACACATACTGAGACACTTACACACACTTACACACACACACAGACACTTACACACACACACACACACAGACACTTACACACACAGAGAAACTTACACACACACACACACACAGACACACACACACACACTTCCACACACACAGACTCTTACGCACACACACACACACTTAGACACACACACACACACACAGACACATACACACGCATACTGAGACACTTACACACGCTTACACACACACACACTGACACTTACACACACACAGACACTTATACACACAGACACACAGACAGACACACACACACAGACGCTTACACACACACGCTTACAAACAGACACACACACAGACACACACAGAGACACTTACACACACAGACACACAACACACAGACACACAAACTTACACACACACAGAGACACACACAGACACAGAGACATTTTCACACACACACACTGACACTTACACACACACACACAGACACTTACACACATACACAGAGACAGTTACACACACACACACTGACACTTACACAGACACACAGACACTTACACACACACATTTACACACACACAGACACTTAGACAGACACACAGACTCTTACACATACACACACACACTTAGACACACACACACACACTTACACACAGACACTTACACACACATACTGAGACACTTACACACACTTGCACACACACACAGAGACTTACACACAGAAACACACACACAGACACTTTCACACACACACAGACACTTTCAAACACACACACTCACACTTACACACACGCACACACACTCACACACACACACACACACACACACAGACACACCCACACACACTTAGACACACACAGACACTTACACACACACACACACACACTTACACATACACACACACGCACACAGACACTTACACACACCCACACACTCACACAGACACTTACAGACACACAGACAATTACATACGCACACAGACACTTACACACACATACTTACACATACACAGACACACAAACACAGAGACAATTACACACAGACACACACACACGCACTTACACATACACACTTCCACACACACACACAGACACTTACACACATACACTTCGACACACACACAGAGACAATTACACACAGACACACACACACAGACACTTACACACACACACACTGACACTTACACACACACAGACACTTACCAACACACACACACACACAGACTCTTACACACACAGAGACACTTACACACACACACACAGAGACACACACACACACAGACACACACAGACACTTACACACACACACACACACACACACTTCCACACACACAGACTCTTACACACACACACACACACTTAGACACACACACACACACTTACACACAGACACTTACACACACATACTGAGACACTTACACACGCTTACACACACACACACTGACACACACACACACACAGACACACACATACACAGCGACAGTTACACACACACACACTGACACTTACACAGACACACAGACACTTACACATACACATTTACACACACACAGACACTTACACACACACACAGACTCTTACACATACACACACACACTTAGACACACACACACACTTACACACAGACACTTACACACACATACTGAGACACTTACACACACTTGCACACACACACAGACACTTACAAACAGACACACACACACAGACACTTACACACACACACAGACACTTACACACACACACAGACACTTACAAACACACTCAGACACACACACACAGACATTACACACACACACAGACACTTTCAAACACACACACTCACACTTACACACACACACACACTCACACACACACACACACACAGACACAAACACACACGCACACAGACACTTACACACACACACACACACACACACATACACACACACGCACACAGACACTTACACACACACACACTCACACAGACACTTACAGACACACAGACAATTACACACGCACACAGACACTTACACACACATACTTACACATACACAGACACACACACACACAGAGACAATTACACACAGACACACACACACGCACTTACACACACACACTTCCACACACACACAGAGACACTTACACACATACACTTCCACACACACACAGACAATTACACACAGACACACACACACAGACACTTACACACACACACACAAAGACACTTACACACACACGCTAACACACAGACACACTCACAGACACACACAGACACACACACACACAGATAAACACAGACACTTACACACACAGAGACACTTACAGACAGACACTTACACAAACACACACAGAGACACACACACACAGACACACACAGACACTTACACACACACACACACACACACACACTTCCACACACACAGACTCTTACACACACACACACACTTAGACACACACACACACACTTACACACAGACACTTACACACACATACTGAGACACTTACACACGCTTACACACACACACACTGACACTTACACACACACACACAGACACACACATACACAGCGACAGTTACACACACACACACTGACACTTACACACACACGCTTACACACAGACACACACAGAAACACACACATTTACACACACACACACACATATTTACACACACACACACACTTACACACAGACACTTACACACACATACTGAGACACTTACACACACTTACACACACACACAGACACTTACACACACACACACACACAGACACTTACACACACAGAGAAACTTACACACACACACACACACAGACACACACACACACACTTCCACACACACAGACTCTTACGCACACACACACACACTTAGACACACACACACACACACAGACACATACACACGCATACTGAGACACTTACACACGCTTACACACACACACACTGACACTTACACACACACAGACACTTATACACACAGACACACAGACAGACACACACACACAGACGCTTACACACACACGCTTACAAACAGACACACACACAGACACACACAGAGACACTTACACACACAGACACACAACACACAGACACACAAACTTACACACACACAGAGACACACACAGACACAGAGACATTTTCACACACACACACTGACACTTACACACACACACACAGACACTTACACACATACACAGAGACAGTTACACACACACACACTGACACTTACACAGACACACAGACACTTACACACACACATTTACACACACACAGACACTTAGACAGACACACAGACTCTTACACATACACACACACACTTAGACACACACACACACACTTACACACAGACACTTACACACACATACTGAGACACTTACACACACTTGCACACACACACAGAGACTTACACACAGAAACACACACACAGACACTTTCACACACACACAGACACTTTCAAACACACACACTCACACTTACACACACGCACACACACTCACACACACACACACACACACACACAGACACACCCACACACACTTAGACACACACAGACACTTACACACACACACACACACACTTACACATACACACACACGCACACAGACACTTACACACACCCACACACTCACACAGACACTTACAGACACACAGACAATTACATACGCACACAGACACTTACACACACATACTTACACATACACAGACACACAAACACAGAGACAATTACACACAGACACACACACACGCACTTACACATACACACTTCCACACACACACACAGACACTTACACACATACACTTCGACACACACACAGAGACAATTACACACAGACACACACACACAGACACTTACACACACACACACACACACTGACACTTACACACACACAGACACTTACCAACACACACACACACACAGACTCTTACACACACAGAGACACTTACACACACACACACAGAGACACACACACACACAGACACACACAGACACTTACACACACACACACACACACACACTTCCACACACACAGACTCTTACACACACACACACACACTTAGACACACACACACACACTTACACACAGACACTTACACACACATACTGAGACACTTACACACGCTTACACACACACACACTGACACACACACACACACAGACACACACATACACAGCGACAGTTACACACACACACACTGACACTTACACAGACACACAGACACTTACACATACACATTTACACACACACAGACACTTACACACACAGACAGACTCTTACACATACACACACACACTTAGACACACACACACACTTACACACAGACACTTACACACACATACTGAGACACTTACACACACTTGCACACACACACAGACACTTACAAACAGACACACACACACAGACACTTACACACACACACAGACACTTACACACACACACAGACACTTACAAACACACTCAGACACACACACACAGACATTACACACACACACAGACACTTTCAAACACACACACTCACACTTACACACACACACACACTCACACACACACACACACACAGACACAAACACACACGCACACAGACACTTACACACACACACACACACACACACATACACACACACGCACACAGACACTTACACACACACACACTCACACAGACACTTACAGACACACAGACAATTACACACGCACACAGACACTTACACACACATACTTACACATACACAGACACACACACACAGAGAGACAATTACACACAGACACACACACACGCACTTACACACACACACTTCCACACACACACAGAGACACTTACACACATACACTTCCACACACACACAGACAATTACACACAGACACACACACACAGACACTTACACACACACACACAAAGACACTTACACACACACGCTAACACACAGACACACTCACAGACACACACAGACACACACACACACAGATAAACACAGACACTTACACACACAGAGACACTTACAGACAGACACTTACACAAACACACACAGAAACACACAGACACTTTCACACACACACACAGACACACACACACACACAGACACTTACACACAGACAATTATACACACATAGACACTTACAGACACTTAATCACACACACACAGACACTTGCACACAGACACTTACACAGACACACAGACACTTATACACAGACACTTCCACACACACACAGACACACACACACACAGACACACACAGACATTTACACACACACACGCACACACAGAGACACTTACAGACACACAGACACTTACACACACACACACACAGACACTTACACACACACGCTTACACACAGACACACACACAGACACACACAGACACTTACACACAGACACTTACACACACACACAGACACTTACACACGCACACATACACTTACACACACAGACGCACAACACACAGACACACACAGACAATTACACACACACAGTGACACGCACAGACACTTACACACACACACACAAAGACACTTACACACACACGCTTACACACAGACACACACAGAAACACACACAGAGACACACTCACACACACATTTACACACACACACACACACTTACACACAGACACTAACACACACATACTGAGACGCTTACACACACTTACACACACACACAGACACTTACACACACACACACACACACTGACACTTAGACACACACAGACACTTACCAACACACACACACACACAGACACTTACACACACAGAGACACTTACACACACACACACAAAGACACACACACACACAGACACACACAGACACTTACACACACACACACACACACACACTTCCACACACACAGACTCTTACACACACACACACACTTAGACACACACACACACACTTACACACAGACACTTACACACACATACTGAGACACTTACACACACTTACACACACACACACTGACACTTACACACACACACACAGACACTTACACACATACACAGCGACAGTTACACACACACACACTGACACTTACACAGACACACAGACACTTACACACATTTACACACACACAGACACTTACACACACACACACACTCTTACACATACACACACACACTTAGACACACACACACACGTACACACAGACACTTACACACACATACTGAGACACTTACACACACTTGCACACACACACAGACACTTACAAACAGACACACACACACAGACACTTACACACACACACAGACACTTACACACACACACAGACACTTACAAACACACTCAGACACACACACACAGACATTACACACACACACAGACACTTTCAAACACACACACTCACACTTACACACACACACACACTCACACACACACACACACACAGACACAAACACACACGCACACAGACACTTACACACACAGACACACACACACTTACACATACACACACACGCACACAGACACTTACACACACACACACTCACACAGACACTTACAGACACACAGACAATTACACACGCACACAGACACTTACACACACACACTTCCACACACACACAGAGACACTTACACACATACACTCCCACACACACACAGACAATTACACACAGACACACACACACAGACACTTACACACACACACACAAAGACACTTACACACACACGCTAACACACAGACACACTCACAGACACACACAGACACACACACACACAGATAAACACAGACACTTACACACACAGAGACACTTACAGACAGACACACAAACACACACAGAAACACACAGACACTTTCACACACACACACAGACACACACACACACACAGACACTTACACACAGACAATTATACACACATAGACACTTACAGACACTTAATCACACACACACAGACACTTACACACGCACAGATACACTTACACACACAGACGCACAACACACAGACACACACAGACAATTACACACACACAGAGACACGCACAGACACTTACACACACACACACAAAGACACTTCCACACACACGCTTACACACAGACACACACAGAAACACACACACAGACACACTCACACACACATTTACACACACACACACACACTTACACACAGACACTAACACACATACTGAGACGCTTACACACACTTACACACACACACAGACACTTACACACACACACACACACACTGACACTTACACACACACAGACACTTACCAACACACACACACACACAGACACTTACACACACAGAGACACTTACACACACACACACACACAGAGACACACACACACACAGACACACACAGACACTTACAGACACACACACACACACACACTTCCACACACACAGACTCTTACACACACACACACACTTAGACACACACACACACACTTACACACAGACACTTACACACACATACTGAGACACTTACACACATACACTTCCACACACACACAGACAATTACACACAGACACACACACACAGACACTTACACACACACACACAAAGACACTTACACACACACGCTTACACACAGACACACTCACAGACACACACAGACACACACACACACAGACAAACACAGACACTTACACACACACACGCACACACAGAGACACTTACAGACACACAGACACTTACACACACACACACACAGACACTTACACACACACGCTTACACACAGACACACACACAGACACACACAGACACTTACACACAGACACTTACACACACACACAGACACTTACAGACACACACATAAACTTACACACACAGACGCACAACACACAGACACACACAGACACTTACACACACACAGAGACACTTTCACACAGACACTTACACACACACAGAGACACTTACACACAGAAACACACACAGAGACACACACACACACACAGACATTTACACACACACACACACACTGACACTTACACAGACAGACGGACTCTTACACATACACACACACACTTAGACACACACACACACACTTACACACAGACACTTACACACGCATACTGAGACACTTACACACACTTGCACACACACACACACACACACACTTACACACAGACACTTACACACACACAGAGACACTTTCACACATACACTTCCACACACACACAGACACTTACACACAGAAACACACACAGAGACACACACACACACACAGACATTTACACACACACACACACACTGACACTTACACAGACAGACGGACTCTTACACATACACACACACACTTAGACACACACACACACACTTACACACAGACACTTACACACGCATACTGAGACACTTACACACACTTGCACACACACACAGACACACACACACACAGACACTTACAAACACACACAGACACACACACACAGACACTTACACACACACACACAGACACACACAGACACTAACACACTCACACTTACACACACACAGACACACACACACACTTAGACACACACAGACTCTTACACACACACACACACTTAGACACACACACACACACACACACACACACACTTACACACAAATACTGAGGCACTTACACATGCTTACACACACACACACAGACACACACACACACAGACACTTATACACACAGACACACACACAGACACACACACCCACAGACACACACAGACACTTACACACACACACACACAGACACTTACACACACACATTTACACACAGACACACACACAGACACACACAGGCACTGACACACAGACACTTACACACACACACAGACACTTACACACAGAGACACACAACACACAGACACACACAGACACTTACAGACACACACAGACACTCACACACACACACACACGCACACAGACACTTACACACACATACTTACACATACACACAGACAATTACACACAGACACACACACACAGACACACACACACACACTTACACACAGACACTTACACACACATACTGAGACACTTACACACACACACACACACTGACACTTACACACACACAGACACTTACAAACATACACACACACACAGACACTTACACACACAGAGACACTTACACACACACATACACAGAGACACACACACACACACTTAGACACACACAGACACTTACACACACACACACACACACACACACACTTCCACACACACAGACTCTTACACACACACACACTTAGACACACACACACACGCTTACACACAGACACTTACACACACACACAGACACTTATACACACAGACACACAGACAGACACACACACACACACACAGAAACACACAGACACTTAAACACAGACACTTACACACACACAGAGACACTTACACACACAGACACTTACACACACACACATACACTTACACACACAGACACACAACACACAGACACACACAGACACTTACACACACACAGAGACATACACAGACACTTACACACACTTACACACGCACACACACACACAGACACAAACAGACACTTACACACACACAGAGACACTTTCACACATACACTTACACACACACACAGACACACACAGAAACACACACAGAGACACACACACACACAGAGACATTTACACACACACACACTGACACTTACACAGACACACAGACTCTTACACATACACACACACACTTAGACGCACACACACACTTACACACAGACACTCACACACAATTACTGAGACACTTACACACACTTGCACACACACACAGACACTTACACACAGACACACACACACAGACACTTACACACACACACAGAAACTTACACACACACGCCGACACTTACAAACACACTCAGACACACTTACACATACACACACACGCACACAGACACTTACACACACCCACACACTCACACAGACACTTACAGACACACAGACAATTACACACGCACACAGACACGTACACACACATACTTACACATACACAGACACACAAACACAGAGACAATTACACACACACACACACGCACTTACACATACACACTTCCACACACACACACAGACACTTACACACATACACTTCGACACACACACAGAGACAATTACACACAGACACACATACACAGACACTTACACACACACGCTTACACACAGACACACTCACAGACACACACAGACACACACACACTCAGACAAACACAGGCACATACACACACAGAGACACTTACAAACACACACACACACACAGACACTTACACACACACAGACACTTACACACACACACAGAGACACACACACACACACTTAGACACACACAGACACTTCCACACACACACACACACACACACACACACACACACACTTCCACACACACAGACTCTTACACACACACACACACTTAGACACACACACACACACTTACAGACAGACACTTACACACACATACTGAGACACTTACACACGCTTACACACACACACACTGACACTTACACACACACACACAGACACTTACACACATACACAGCGACAGTTACACACACACACACTGACACTTACACAGACACACAGACACTTACACAGACACATTTACACACACACAGACACTTACACACACACACAGACTCTTACACATACACACACACACTTAGAAACACACACACACTTACACACAGACACTTACACACACAGACGCACAACACACAGACACACACAGACAATTACACACACACAGAGACACGCACAGACACTTACACACACACACACAAAGACACTTACACACACACGCTTACACACAGACACACACAGAAACACACACAGAGACACACTCACACACACATTTACACACACACACACACACTTACACACAGACACTAACACACACATACTGAGACACTTACACACACTTGCACACACACACAGACACTTACACACACACACACAGACACATACACACACACACAGACAGTTACACACACACACAGACACTTACAAACACACTCAGACACACACACACAGACATTACACACACACACAGACACTTTCAAACACACACACTCACACTTACACACACACACACACTCACACACACACACAGACACAGACACAAACACACACGCACACAGACACTTACACACACACACACACACACACTTACACATACACACACACGCACACAGACACTTACACACACACACACTCACACAGACACTTACAGACACACAGACAATTACACACGCACACAGACACTTACACACACATACTTACACATACACAGACACACACACACACAGAGACAATTACACACAGACACACACACACGCACTTACACACACACACTTCCACACACACACAGAGACACTTACACACATACACTTCCACACACACACAGACAATTACACACAGACACACACACACAGACACTTACACACACACACACAAAGACACTTACACACACACGCTAACACACAGACACACTCACAGACACACACAGACACACACACACACAGATAAACACAGACACTTACACACACAGAGACACTTACAGACAGACACTTACACAAACACACACAGAAACACACAGACACTTACACACACACACACAGACACACACACAGACACTTACACACAGACAATTATACACACATAGACACTTACAGACACTTAATCACACACACACAGACACTTGCACTCAGACACTTATACAGACACACAGACACTTACACACAGTCACTTCCACACACACACAGACACACACACACACAGACACACACAGACATTTACACACACACACGCACACACAGAGACACTTACAGACACACAGACACTTACACACACACACACACAGACACTTACACACACACGCTTACACACAGACACACACACAGACACACACAGACACTTACACACAGACACTTACACACACACACAGACACTTACACACGCACACATACACTTACACACACAGACGCACAACACACGGACACACACAGACAATTACACACACACAGAGACACGCACAGACACTTATACACACACACACAAAGACACTTACACACACACGCTTACACACAGACACACACAGAAACACACACAGAGACACACTCACACACACATTTACACACACACACACACACTTACACACAGACACTAACACACACATACTGAGACGCTTACACACACTTACACACACACACAGACACTTACACACACACACACTGACACTTAGACACACACAGACACTTACCAACACACACACACACACAGACACTTACACACACAGAGACACTTACACACACACACACAGAGACACACACACACACAGACACACACAGACACTTACACACACACACACACACACACACTTCCACACACACAGACTCTTACACACACACACACACTTAGACACACACACACACACTTACACACAGACACTTACACACACATACTGAGACACTTACACACGCTTACACACACACACACTGACACTTACACACACACACACAGACACTTACACACATACACAGCGACAGTTACACACACACACACTGACACTTACACAGACACACAGACACTTACACACACACATTTACACACACACAGACACTTACACACACACACAGACTCTTACACATACACACACACACTTAGACACACACACACACTTACACACAGACACTTACACACACATACTGAGACACTTACACACACTTGCACACACACACAGACACTTACAAACAGACACACACACACAGACACTTACACACACACACAGACACTTACACACACACACAGACACTTACAAACACACTCAGACACACACACACAGACATTACACACACACACAGACACTTTCAAACACACACACTCACACTTACACACACACACACACTCACACACACACACAGACACAGACACAAACACACACGCACACAGACACTTACACACACACACACACACACACTTACACATACACACACACGCACACAGACACTTACACACACACACACTCACACAGACACTTAGAGACACACAGACAATTACACACGCACACAGACACTTACACACACATACTTACACATACACAGACACACACACACACAGAGACAATTACACACAGACACACACACACGCACTTACACACACACACTTCCACACACACACAGAGACACTTACACACATACACTTCCACACACACACAGACAATTACACACAGACACACACACACAGACACTTACACACACACACACAAAGACACTTACACACACACGCTAACACACAGACACACTCACAGACACACACAGACACACACACACACAGATAAACACAGACACTTACACACACAGAGACACTTACAGACAGACACTTACACAAACACACACAGAGACACACACACACACAGACACACACAGACACTTACACACACACACACACACACACACACACTTCCACACACACAGACTCTTACACACACACACACACTTAGACACACACACACACACTTACACACAGACACTTACACACACATACTGAGACACTTACACACGCTTACACACACACACACTGACACTTACACACACACACACAGACACACACATACACAGCGACAGTTACACACACACACACTGACACTTACACACACACGCTTACACACAGACACACACAGAAACACAAACATTTACACACACACACACACATATTTACACACACACACACACTTACACACAGACACTTACACACACATACTGAGACACTTACACACACTTACACACACACACAGACACTTACACACACACACACACACAGACACTTACACACACAGAGAAACTTACACACACACACACACACAGACACACACACACACAGTTCCACACACACAGACTCTTACGCACACACACACACACTTAGACACACACACACACACACAGACACATACACACGCATACTGAGACACTTACACACGCTTACACACACACACACTGACACTTACACACACACAGACACTTATACACACAGACACACAGACAGACACACACACACAGACGCTTACACACACACGCTTACAAACAGACACACACACAGACACACACAGAGACACTTACACACACAGACACACAACACACAGACACTTACAAACACACTCAGACACACACACACAGACATTACACACACACACAGACACTTTCAAACACACACACTCACACTTACACACACACACACACTCACACACACACACACACACAGACACAAACACACACGCACACAGACACTTACACACACAGACACACACACACTTACACATACACACACACGCACACAGACACTTACACACACACACACTCACACAGACACTTACAGACACACAGACAATTACACACGCACACAGACACTTACACACACACACTTCCACACACACACAGAGACACTTACACACATACACTCCCACACACACACAGACAATTACACACAGACACACACACACAGACACTTACACACACACACACAAAGACACTTACACACACACGCTAACACACAGACACACTCACAGACACACACAGACACACACACACACAGATAAACACAGACACTTACACACACAGAGACACTTACAGACAGACACACAAACACACACAGAAACACACAGACACTTTCACACACACACACAGACACACACACACACACAGACACTTACACACAGACAATTATACACACATAGACACTTACAGACACTTAATCACACACACACAGACACTTACACACGCACAGATACACTTACACACACAGACGCACAACACACAGACACACACAGACAATTACACACACACGGAGACACGCACAGACACTTACACACACACACACAAAGACACTTCCACACACACGCTTACACACAGACACACACAGAAACACACACACAGACACACTCACACACACATTTACACACACACACACACACTTACACACAGACACTAACACACACATACTGAGACGCTTACACACACTTACACACACACACAGACACTTACACACACACACACACACACTGACACTTACACACACACAGACACTTACCAACACACACACACACACAGACACTTACACACACAGAGACACTTACACACACACACACACAGAGACACACACACACACAGACACACACAGACACTTACAGACACACACACACACACACACTTCCACACACACAGACTCTTACACACACACACACACTTAGACACACACACACACACTTACACACAGACACTTACACACACATACTGAGACACTTACACACATACACTTCCACACACACACAGACAATTACACACAGACACACACACACAGACACTTACACACACACACACAAAGACACTTACACACACACGCTTACACACAGACACACTCACAGACACACACAGACACACACACACACAGACAAACACAGACACTTACACACACACACGCACACACAGAGACACTTACAGACACACAGACACTTACACACACACACACACAGACACTTACACACACACGCTTACACACAGACACACACACAGACACACACAGACACTTACACACAGACACTTACACACACACACAGACACTTACAGACACACACATAAACTTACACACACAGACGCACAACACACAGACACACACAGACACTTACACACACACAGAGACACACACAGACACTTACACACACTTACACACACACACACACACACACACTTACACACAGACACTTACACACACACAGAGACACTTTCACACATACACTTCCACACACACACAGACACTTACACACAGAAACACACACAGAGACACACACACATACACAGACATTTACACACACACACACACACTGACACTTACACAGACAGACGGACTCTTACACATACACACACACACTTAGACACACACACACACACTTACACACAGACACTTACACACGCATACTGAGACACTTACACACACTTGCACACACACACAGACACACACACACACACACAGACACTTACAAACACACACAGACACACACACACAGACACTTACACACACACACACAGACACACACAGACACTAACACACTCACACTTACACACACACAGACACACACACACACTTAGACACACACAGACTCTTACACACACACACACACTTAGACACACACACACACACACACACACACACTTACACACAAATACTGAGGCACTTACACATGCTTACACACACACACACAGACACACACACACACAGACACTTATACACACAGACACACACACAGACACACACACCCACAGACACACACAGACACTTACACACACACACACACAGACACTTACACACACACATTTACACACAGACACACACACAGACACACACAGGCACTGACACACAGACACTTACACACACACACAGACACTTACACACAGAGACACACAACACACAGACACACACAGACACTTACAGACACACACAGACACTCACACACACACACACACGCACACAGACACTTACACACACATACTTACACATACACACAGACAATTACACACAGACACACACACACAGACACACACACACACACTTACACACAGACACTTACACACACATACTGAGACACTTACACACACACACACACACTGACACTTACACACACACAGACACTTACAAACATACACACACACACAGACACTTACACACACAGAGACACTTACACACACACATACACAGAGACACACACACACACACTTAGACACACACAGACACTTACACACACACACACACACACACACACACTTCCACACACACAGACTCTTACACACACACACACACTTAGACACACACACACACGCTTACACACAGACACTTACACACACACACAGACACTTATACACACAGACACACAGACAGACACACACACACACACACAGAAACACACAGACACTTAAACACAGACACTTACACACACACAGAGACACTTACACACACAGACACTTACACACACACACATACACTTACACACACAGACACACAACACACAGACACACACAGACACTTACACACACACAGAGACATACACAGACACTTACACACACTTACACACGCACACACACACACAGACACAAACAGACACTTACACACACACAGAGACACTTTCACACATACACTTACACACATACACAGACACACACAGAAACACACACAGAGACACACACACACACAGAGACATTTACACACACACACACTGACACTTACACAGACACACAGACTCTTACACATACACACACACACTTAGACGCACACACACACTTACACACAGACACTCACACACAATTACTGAGACACTTACACACACTTGCACACACACACAGACACTTACACACAGACACACACACACAGACACTTACACACACACACAGAAACTTACACACACACGCCGACACTTACAAACACACTCAGACACACTTACACATACACACACACGCACACAGACACTTACACACACCCACACACTCACACAGACACTTACAGACACACAGACAATTACACACGCACACAGACACGTACACACACATACTTACACATACACAGACACACAAACACAGAGACAATTACACACAGACACACACACACGCACTTACACATACACACTTCCACACACACACACAGACACTTACACACATACACTTCGACACACACACAGAGACAATTACACACAGACACACATACACAGACACTTACACACACACGCTTACACACAGACACACTCACAGACACACACAGACACACACACACTCAGACAAACACAGGCACATACACACACAGAGACACTTACAAACACACACACACACACAGACACTTACACACACACAGACACTTACACACACACACAGAGACACACACACACACACTTAGACACACACAGACACTTCCACACACACACACACACACACACACACACACACACACACACTTCCACACACACAGACTCTTACACACACACACACACTTAGACACACACACACACACTTACAGACAGACACTTACACACACATACTGAGACACTTACACACGCTTACACACACACACACTGACACTTACACACACACACACAGACACTTACACACATACACAGCGACAGTTACACACACACACACTGACACTTACACAGACACACAGACACTTACACAGACACATTTACACACACACAGACACTTACACACACACACAGACTCTTACACATACACACACACACTTAGAAACACACACACACTTACACACAGACACTTACACACACAGACGCACAACACACAGACACACACAGACAATTACACACACACAGAGACACGCACAGACACTTACACACACACACACAAAGACACTTACACACACACGCTTACACACAGACACACACAGAAACACACACAGAGACACACTCACACACACATTTACACACACACACACACACTTACACACAGACACTAACACACACATACTGAGACACTTACACACACTTGCACACACACACAGACACTTACACACACACACACAGACACATACACACACACACAGACAGTTACACACACACACAGACACTTACAAACACACTCAGACACACACACACAGACATTACACACACACACAGACACTTTCAAACACACACACTCACACTTACACACACACACACACTCACACACACACACAGACACAGACACAAACACACACGCACACAGACACTTACACACACACACACACACACACTTACACATACACACACACGCACACAGACACTTACACACACACACACTCACACAGACACTTACAGACACACAGACAATTACACACGCACACAGACACTTACACACACATACTTACACATACACAGACACACACACACACAGAGACAATTACACACAGACACACACACACGCACTTACACACACACACTTCCACACACACACAGAGACACTTACACACATACACTTCCACACACACACAGACAATTACACACAGACACACACACACAGACACTTACACACACACACACAAAGACACTTACACACACACGCTAACACACAGACACACTCACAGACACACACAGACACACACACACACAGATAAACACAGACACTTACACACACAGAGACACTTACAGACAGACACTTACACAAACACACACAGAAACACACAGACACTTACACACACACACACAGACACACACACAGACACTTACACACAGACAATTATACACACATAGACACTTACAGACACTTAATCACACACACACAGACACTTGCACTCAGACACTTATACAGACACACAGACACTTACACACAGTCACTTCCACACACACACAGACACACACACACACAGACACACACAGACATTTACACACACACACGCACACACAGAGACACTTACAGACACACAGACACTTACACACACACACACACAGACACTTACACACACACGCTTACACACAGACACACACACAGACACACACAGACACTTACACACAGACACTTACACACACACACAGACACTTACACACGCACACATACACTTACACACACAGACGCACAACACACGGACACACACAGACAATTACACACACACAGAGACACGCACAGACACTTACACACACACACACAAAGACACTTACACACACACGCTTACACACAGACACACACAGAAACACACACAGAGACACACTCACACACACATTTACACACACACACACACACTTACACACAGACACTAACACACACATACTGAGACGCTTACACACACTTACACACACACACAGACACTTACACACACACACACTGACACTTAGACACACGCAGACACTTACCAACACACACACACACACAGACACTTACACACACAGAGACACTTACACACACACACACAGAGACACACACACACACAGACACACACAGACACTTACACACACACACACACACACACACTTCCACACACACAGACTCTTACACACACACACACACTTAGACACACACACACACACTTACACACAGACACTTACACACACATACTGAGACACTTACACACGCTTACACACACACACACTGACACTTACACACACACACACAGACACTTACACACATACACAGCGACAGTTACACACACACACACTGACACTTACACAGACACACAGACACTTACACACACACATTTACACACACACAGACACTTACACACACACACAGACTCTTACACATACACACACACACTTAGACACACACACACACTTACACACAGACACTTACACACACATACTGAGACACTTACACACACTTGCACACACACACAGACACTTACAAACAGACACACACACACAGACACTTACACACACACACAGACACTTACACACACACACAGACACTTACAAACACACTCAGACACACACACACAGACATTACACACACACACAGACACTTTCAAACACACACACTCACACTTACACACACACACACACTCACACACACACACAGACACAGACACAAACACACACGCACACAGACACTTACACACACACACACACACACACTTACACATACACACACACGCACACAGACACTTACACACACACACACTCACACAGACACTTAGAGACACACAGACAATTACACACGCACACAGACACTTACACACACATACTTACACATACACAGACACACACACACACAGAGACAATTACACACATACACTTCCACACACACACAGACAATTACACACAGACACACACACACAGACACTTACACACACACACACAAAGACACTTACACACACACGCTAACACACAGACACACTCACAGACACACACAGACACACACACACACAGATAAACACAGACACTTACACACACAGAGACACTTACAGACAGACACTTACACAAACACACACAGAGACACACACACACACAGACACACACAGACACTTACACACACACACACACACACACACACACTTCCACACACACAGACTCTTACACACACACACACACTTAGACACACACACACACACTTACACACAGACACTTACACACACATACTGAGACACTTACACACGCTTACACACACACACACTGACACTTACACACACACACACAGACACACACATACACAGCGACAGTTACACACACACACACTGACACTTACACACACACGCTTACACACAGACACACACAGAAACACACACATTTACACACACACACACACATATTTACACACACACACACACTTACACACAGACACTTACACACACATACTGAGACACTTACACACACTTACACACACACACAGACACTTACACACACACACACACACAGACACTTACACACACAGAGAAACTTACACACACACACACACACAGACACACACACACACACTTCCACACACACAGACTCTTACGCACACACACACACACTTAGACACACACACACACACACAGACACATACACACGCATACTGAGACACTTACACACGCTTACACACACACACACTGACACTTACACACACACAGACACTTATACACACAGACACACAGACAGACACACACACACAGACGCTTACACACACACGCTTACAAACAGACACACACACAGACACACACAGAGACACTTACACACACAGACACACAACACACAGACACACAAACTTACACACACACAGAGACACACACAGACACAGAGACATTTTCACACACACACACTGACACTTACACACACACACACAGACACTTACACACATACACAGAGACAGTTACACACACACACACTGACACTTACACAGACACACAGACACTTACACACACACATTTACACACACACAGACACTTAGACAGACACACAGACTCTTACACATACACACACACACTTAGACACACACACACACACTTACACACAGACACTTACACACACATACTGAGACACTTACACACACTTGCACACACACACAGAGACTTACACACAGAAACACACACACAGACACTTTCACACACACACAGACACTTTCAAACACACACACTCACACTTACACACACGCACACACACTCACACACACACACACACACACACACAGACACACCCACACACACTTAGACACACACAGACACTTACACACACACACACACACACTTACACATACACACACACGCACACAGACACTTACACACACCCACACACTCACACAGACACTTACAGACACACAGACAATTACATACGCACACAGACACTTACACACACATACTTACACATACACAGACACACAAACACAGAGACAATTACACACAGACACACACACACGCACTTACACATACACACTTCCACACACACACACAGACACTTACACACATACACTTCGACACACACACAGAGACAATTACACACAGACACACACACACAGACACTTACACACACACACACACACACTGACACTTACACACACACAGACACTTACCAACACACACACACACACAGACTCTTACACACACAGAGACACTTACACACACACACACAGAGACACACACACACACAGACACACACAGACACTTACACACACACACACACACACACACTTCCACACACACAGACTCTTACACACACACACACACACTTAGACACACACACACACACTTACACACAGACACTTACACACACATACTGAGACACTTACACACGCTTACACACACACACACTGACACACACACACACACAGACACACACATACACAGCGACAGTTACACACACACACACTGACACTTACACAGACACACAGACACTTACACATACACATTTACACACACACAGACACTTACACACACACACAGACTCTTACACATACACACACACACTTAGACACACACACACACTTACACACAGACACTTACACACACATACTGAGACACTTACACACACTTGCACACACACACAGACACTTACAAACAGACACACACACACAGACACTTACACACACACACAGACACTTACACACACACACAGACACTTACAAACACACTCAGACACACACACACAGACATTACACACACACACAGACACTTTCAAACACACACACTCACACTTACACACACACACACACTCACACACACACACACACACAGACACAAACACACACGCACACAGACACTTACACACACACACACACACACACACATACACACACACGCACACAGACACTTACACACACACACACTCACACAGACACTTACAGACACACAGACAATTACACACGCACACAGACACTTACACACACATACTTACACATACACAGACACACACACACACAGAGACAATTACACACAGACACACACACACGCACTTACACACACACACTTCCACACACACACAGAGACACTTACACACATACACTTCCACACACACACAGACAATTACACACAGACACACACACACAGACACTTACACACACACACACAAAGACACTTACACACACACGCTAACACACAGACACACTCACAGACACACACAGACACACACACACACAGATAAACACAGACACTTACACACACAGAGACACTTACAGACAGACACTTACACAAACACACACAGAAACACACAGACACTTTCACACACACACACAGACACACACACACACACAGACACTTACACACAGACAATTATACACACATAGACACTTACAGACACTTAATCACACACACACAGACACTTGCACACAGACACTTACACAGACACACAGACACTTATACACAGACACTTCCACACACACACAGACACACACACACACAGACACACACAGACATTTACACACACACACGCACACACAGAGACACTTACAGACACACAGACACTTACACACACACACACACAGACACTTACACACACACGCTTACACACAGACACACACACAGACACACACAGACACTTACACACAGACACTTACACACACACACAGACACTTACACACGCACACATACACTTACACACACAGACGCACAACACACAGACACACACAGACAATTACACACACGCAGTGACACGCACAGACACTTACACACACACACACAAAGACACTTACACACACACGCTTACACACAGACACACACAGAAACACACACAGAGACACACTCACACACACATTTACACACACACACACACACTTACACACAGACACTAACACACACATACTGAGACGCTTACACACACATACACACACACAGACACTTACACACACACACACACACACTGACACTTAGACACACACAGACACTTACCAACACACACACACACACAGACACTTACACACACAGAGACACTTACACACACACACACAAAGACACACACACACACAGACACACACAGACACTTACACACACACACACACACACACACTTACACACAGACACTTACACACACATACTGAGACACTTACACACGCTTACACACACACACACTGACACTTACACACACACACACAGACACTTACACACATACACAGCGACAGTTACACACACACACACTGACACTTACACAGACACACAGACACTTACACACATTTACACACACACAGACACTTACACACACACACACACTCTTACACATACACACACACACTTAGACACACACACACACGTACACACAGACACTTACACACACATACTGAGACACTTACACACACTTGCACACACACACAGACACTTACAAACAGACACACACACACAGACACTTACACACACACACAGACACTTACACACACACACAGACACTTACAAACACACTCAGACACACACACACAGACATTACACACACACACAGACACTTTCAAACACACACACTCACACTTACACACACACACACACTCACACACACACACACACACAGACACAAACACACACGCACACAGACACTTACACACACAGACACACACACACTTACACATACACACACACGCACACAGACACTTACACACACACACACTCACACAGACACTTACAGACACACAGACAATTACACACGCACACAGACACTTACACACACACACTTCCACACACACACAGAGACACTTACACACATACACTCCCACACACACACAGACAATTACACACAGACACACACACACAGACACTTACACACACACACACAAAGACACTTACACACACACGCTAACACACAGACACACTCACAGACACACACAGACACACACACACACAGATAAACACAGACACTTACACACACAGAGACACTTACAGACAGACACACAAACACACACAGAAACACACAGACACTTTCACACACACACACAGACACACACACACACACAGACACTTACACACAGACAATTATACACACATAGACACTTACAGACACTTAATCACACACACACAGACACTTACACACGCACAGATACACTTACACACACAGACGCACAACACACAGACACACACAGACAATTACACACACACAGAGACACGCACAGACACTTACACACACACACACAAAGACACTTCCACACACACGCTTACACACAGACACACACAGAAACACACACACAGACACACTCACACACACATTTACACACACACACACACACTTACACACAGACACTAACACACACATACTGAGACGCTTACACACACTTACACACACACACAGACACTTACACACACACACACACACACTGACACTTACACACACACAGACACTTACCAACACACACACACACACAGACACTTACACACACAGAGACACTTACACACACACACACACAGAGACACACACACACACAGACACACACAGACACTTACAGACACACACACACACACACACTTCCACACACACAGACTCTTACACACACACACACACTTAGACACACACACACACACTTACACACAGACACTTACACACACATACTGAGACACTTACACACATACACTTCCACACACACACAGACAATTACACACAGACACACACACACAGACACTTACACACACACACACAAAGACACTTACACACACACGCTTACACACAGACACACTCACAGACACACACAGACACACACACACACAGACAAACACAGACACTTACACACACACACGCACACACAGAGACACTTACAGACACACAGACACTTACACACACACACACACAGACACTTACACACACACGCTTACACACAGACACACACACAGACACACACAGACACTTACACACAGACACTTACACACACACACAGACACTTACAGACACACACATAAACTTACACACACAGACGCACAACACACAGACACACACAGACACTTACACACACACAGAGACACACACAGACACTTACACACACTTACACACACACACACACACACACACTTACACACAGACACTTACACACACACAGAGACACTTTCACACATACACTTCCACACACACACAGACACTTACACACAGAAACACACACAGAGACACACACACACACACAGACATTTACACACACACACACACACTGACACTTACACAGACAGACGGACTCTTACACATACACACACACACTTAGACACACACACACACACTTACACACAGACACTTACACACGCATACTGAGACACTTACACACACTTGCACACACACACAGACACACACACACACAGACACTTACAAACACACACAGACACACACACACAGACACTTACACACACACACACAGACACACACAGACACTAACACACTCACACTTACACACACACAGACACACACACACACTTAGACACACACAGACTCTTACACACACACACACACTTAGACACACACACACACACACACACACACACACTTACACACAAATACTGAGGCACTTACACATGCTTACACACACACACACAGACACACACACACACAGACACTTATACACACAGACACACACACAGACACACACACCCACAGACACACACAGACACTTACACACACACACACACAGACACTTACACACACACATTTACACACAGACACACACACAGACACACACAGGCACTGACACACAGACACTTACACACACACACAGACACTTACACACAGAGACACACAACACACAGACACACACAGACACTTACAGACACACACAGACACTCACACACACACACACACGCACACAGACACTTACACACACATACTTACACATACACACAGACAATTACACACAGACACACACACACAGACACACACACACACACTTACACACAGACACTTACACACACATACTGAGACACTTACACACACACACACACACTGACACTTACACACACACAGACACTTACAAACATACACACACACACAGACACTTACACACACAGAGACACTTACACACACACATACACAGAGACACACACACACACACTTAGACACACACAGACACTTACACACACACACACACACACACACACTTCCACACACACAGACTCTTACACACACACACACACTTAGACACACACACACACGCTTACACACAGACACTTACACACACACACAGACACTTATACACACAGACACACAGACAGACACACACACACACACACAGAAACACACAGACACTTAAACACAGACACTTACACACACACAGAGACACTTACACACACAGACACTTACACACACACACATACACTTACACACACAGACACACAACACACAGACACACACAGACACTTACACACACACAGAGACATACACAGACACTTACACACACTTACACACGCACACACACACACAGACACAAACAGACACTTACACACACACAGAGACACTTTCACACATACACTTACACACACACACAGACACACACAGAAACACACACAGAGACACACACACACACAGAGACATTTACACACACACACACTGACACTTACACAGACACACAGACTCTTACACATACACACACACACTTAGACGCACACACACACTTACACACAGACACTCACACACAATTACTGAGACACTTACACACACTTGCACACACACACAGACACTTACACACAGACACACACACACAGACACTTACACACACACACAGAAACTTACACACACACGCAGACACTTACAAACACACTCAGACACACTTACACATACACACACACGCACACAGACACTTACACACACCCACACACTCACACAGACACTTACAGACACACAGACAATTACACACGCACACAGACACGTACACACACATACTTACACATACACAGACACACAAACACAGAGACAATTACACACAGACACACACACACGCACTTACACATACACACTTCCACACACACACACAGACACTTACACACATACACTTCGACACACACACAGAGACAATTACACACAGACACACATACACAGACACTTACACACACACGCTTACACACAGACACACTCACAGACACACACAGACACACACACACTCAGACAAACACAGGCACATACACACACAGAGACACTTACAAACACACACACACACACAGACACTTACACACACACAGACACTTACACACACACACAGAGACACACACACACACTTAGACACACACAGACACTTCCACACACACACACACACACACACACACACACACACACTTCCACACACACAGACTCTTACACACACACACACACTTAGACACACACACACACACTTACAGACAGACACTTACACACACATACTGAGACACTTACACACGCTTACACACACACACACTGACACTTACACACACACACACAGACACTTACACACATACACAGCGACAGTTACACACACACACACTGACACTTACACAGACACACAGACACTTACACAGACACATTTACACACACACAGACACTTACACACACACACAGACTCTTACACATACACACACACACTTAGAAACACACACACACTTACACACAGACACTTACACACACAGACGCACAACACACAGACACACACAGACAATTACACACACACAGAGACACGCACAGACACTTACACACACACACACAAAGACACTTACACACACACGCTTACACACAGACACACACAGAAACACACACAGAGACACACTCACACACACATTTACACACACACACACACACTTACACACAGACACTAACACACACATACTGAGACACTTACACACACTTGCACACACACACAGACACTTACACACACACACACAGACACATACACACACACACAGACAGTTACACACACACACAGACACTTACAAACACACTCAGACACACACACACAGACATTACACACACACACAGACACTTTCAAACACACACACTCACACTTACACACACACACACACTCACACACACACACAGACACAGACACAAACACACACGCACACAGACACTTACACACACACACACACACACACTTACACATACACACACACGCACACAGACACTTACACACACACACACTCACACAGACACTTACAGACACACAGACAATTACACACGCACACAGACACTTACACACACATACTGAGACGCTTACACACACTTACACACACACACAGACACTTACACACACACACACTGACACTTAGACACACACAGACACTTACCAACACACACACACACACAGACACTTACACACACAGAGACACTTACACACACACACACAGAGACACACACACACACAGACACACACAGACACTTACACACACACACACACACACACACTTCCACACACACAGACTCTTACACACACACACACACTTAGACACACACACACACACTTACACACAGACACTTACACACACATACTGAGACACTTACACACGCTTACACACACACACACTGACACTTACACACACACACACAGACACTTACACACATACACAGCGACAGTTACACACACACACACTGACACTTACACAGACACACAGACACTTACACACACACATTTACACACACACACACACTTACACACAGACACTTACACACACATACTGAGACACTTACACACACTTGCACACACATACAGACACTTACAAACAGACACACACACACAGACACTTACACACACACACAGACACTTACACACACACACAGACACTTACAAACACACTCAGACACACACACAGACATTACACACACACACAGACACTTTCAAACACACACACTCACACTTACACACACACACACACTCACACACACACACAGACACAGACACAAACACACACGCACACAGACACTTACACACACACACACTCACACAGACACTTAGAGACACACAGACAATTACACACGCACACAGACACTTACACACACATACTTACACATACACAGACACACACACACACAGAGACAATTACACACAGACACACACACACGCACTTACACACACACACTTCCACACACACACAGAGACACTTACACACATACACTTCCACACACACACAGACAATTACACACAGACACACACACACAGACACTTACACACACACACACAAAGACACTTACACACACACGCTAACACACAGACACACTCACAGACACACACAGACACACACACACACAGATAAACACAGACACTTACACACACAGAGACACTTACAGACAGACACTTACACAAACACACACAGAAACACACAGACACTTACACACACACACACAGACACACACACAGACACTTACACACAGACAATTATACACACATAGACACTTACAGACACTTAATCACACACACACAGACACTTGCACTCAGACACTTATACAGACACACAGACACTTACACACAGTCACTTCCACACACACACAGACACACACACACACAGACACACACAGACATTTACACACACACACGCACACACAGAGACACTTACAGACACACAGACACTTACACACACACACACACAGACACTTACACACACACGCTTACACACAGACACACACACAGACACACACAGACACTTACACACAGACACTTACACACACACACAGACACTTACACACGCACACATACACTTACACACACAGACGCACAACACACGGACACACACAGACAATTACACACACACAGAGACACGCACAGACACTTACACACACACACACAAAGACACTTACACACACACGCTTACACACAGACACACACAGAAACACACACAGAGACACACTCACACACACATTTACACACACACACACACACTTACACACAGACACTAACACACACATACTGAGACGCTTACACACACTTACACACACACACAGACACTTACACACACACACTGACACTTAGACACACACAGACACTTACCAACACACACACACACACAGACACTTACACACACAGAGACACTTACACACACACACACAGAGACACACACACACACAGACACACACAGACACTTACACACACACACACACACACACACACTTCCACACACACAGACTCTTACACACACACACACACTTAGACACACACACACACACTTACACACAGACACTTACACACACATACTGAGACACTTACACACGCTTACACACACACACACTGACACTTACACACACACACACAGACACTTACACACATACACAGCGACAGTTACACACACACACACTGACACTTACACAGACACACAGACACTTACACACACACATTTACACACACACAGACACTTACACACACACACAGACTCTTACACATACACACACACACTTAGACACACACACACACTTACACAGAGACACTTACACACACATACTGAGACACTTACACACACTTGCACACACACACAGACACTTACAAACAGACACACACACACAGACACTTACACACACACACAGACACTTACACACACACACAGACACTTACAAACACACTCAGACACACACACACAGACATTACACACACACACAGACACTTTCAAACACACACACTCACACTTACACACACACACACACTCACACACACACACACACAGACACAAACACACACGCACACAGACACTTACACACACACACACACACACACTTACACATACACACACACGCACACAGACACTTACACACACACACACTCACACAGACACTTACAGACACACAGACAATTACACACGCACACAGACACTTACACACACATACTTACACATACACAGACACACACACACACAGAGACAATTACACACAGACACACACACACGCACTTACACACACACACTTCCACACACACACAGACAATTACACACAGACACACACACACAGACACTTACACACACACACACAAAGACACTTACACACACACGCTAACACACAGACACACTCACAGACACACACAGACACACACACACACAGATAAACACAGACACTTACACACACAGAGACACTTACAGACAGACACTTACACAAACACACACAGAAACACACAGACACTTTCACACACACACACAGACACACACACACACACAGACACTTACACACAGACAATTATACACACATAGACACTTACAGACACTTAATCACACACACACAGACACTTGCACACAGACACTTACACAGACACACAGACACTTATACACAGACACTTCCACACACACACAAACACACACACACACAGACACACACAGACATTTACACACACACACGCACACACAGACACTTACAGACACACAGACACTTACACACACACACACACAGACACTTACACACACACGCTTACACACAGACACACACACAGACACACACAGACACTTACACACAGACACTTACACACACACACAGACACTTACACACGCACACATACACTTACACACACAGACGCACAACACACAGACATACACAGACAATTACACACACACAGAGACACGCACAGACACTTACACACACACACACAAAGACACTTACACACACACGCTTAGACACAGACACACACAGAAACACACACAGAGACACACTCACACACACATTTACACACACACACACACACTTACACACAGACACTAACACACACATACTGAGACGCTTACACACACTTACACACACACACAGACACTTACACACACACACACACACACTGACACTTACACACACACAGACACTTACCAACACACACACACACAGACACTTACACACACAGAGACACTTATACACACACACACACAGAGACACACACACACACAGACACACACAGACACTTACACACACACACACACACACACACACTTCCACACACACAGACTCTTACACACACACACACACTTAGACACACACACACACACTTACACACAGACACTTACACACACATACTGAGACACTTACACACGCTTACACACACACGCACTGACACTTACACACACACACACAGACACTTATAAACACAGACACACAGACAGACACACACACACACAGACACACACAGACACTTACACACACACACACACAGACACTTACACACACACGCTTACACACAGACACACACACAGACACACACAGACACTTACACACAGACACTTACACACACACAGAGACACTTACACACACAGACACTTACACACACACACATACACTTACACACACAGACACACAACACACAGTCACACACAGACACTTACACACACTCATTTACACACACACAGTCACTTACACACACACACAGACTCTTACACATACACACACACACTTAGACACACACACACACTTACACACAGACACTTACACACACATACTGAGACACTTACACACACTTGCACACACACACAGACACTTACACACAGACACACACACACAGACACTTACACACACACACAGAAACTTACACACACACACAGACACTTACAAACACACTCAGACACACACACACAGACATTACACACACACACAGACACTTTCAAACACACACACTCACACTTACACACACACACACAGACACTTACACACATACACAGCGACAGTTACACACACACACACTGACACAGAGACACACAGACACTTACACACACACATTTACACACACACAGACACTTACACACACACACAGACTCTTACACATACACACACACACTTAGACACACACACACACTTACACACAGACAATTACACACACATACTGAGACACTTACACACACTTGCACACACACAGAGACACTTACAAACAGACACACACACACAGACACTTACACACACACACAGACACTTACAAACACACTCAGACACACACACACAGACATTAAACACACACACAGACACTTTCAAACACACACACTCACACTTACACACACACACACACTCACACACACACACACACACACACAGACACACACACTTAGACATACACAGACACTTACACACACACACAGACACTTACACACACACACAGACATTTACAAACACACTCAGACACACACACACAGACATTACACACACACACAGACACTTTCAAACAGACACACTCACACTTACACACACACACACACTCACACACACACACACACACACAGACAGACACACACACACTTACACGCACACAGACACTTACACACACACACACACGCACACAGACACTTACACACACACACACTCACACAGACACTTACAGACACACAGACAATTACACACGCACACAGACACACACACATACTTACACATGCACACACAAAGACACTTACACACACACGCTTACACACAGACACACTCACAGACACACACAGACACACACACACACAGAGACACTTACAGACAGACACTTACACAAACACACACAAACACATACACTTACACACAGACAATTATACACACATAGACACTTTCAGACACTTAATCACACACACACAGACACTTGCACACAGACACTTACACAGACACACAGACACTTATACACAGACACTTCCACACACACACAGACACACACACACACAGACACACACAGACACTTACACACACACACACACAGACACTTACACACACACGCTTACACACAGACACACACACAGACACACACAGACACTTACACACAGACACTTACACACACACACAGACACTTACACACGCACACATACACTTACACACACAGACGCACAACACACAGACACACACAGACACTTACACACACACAGAGACACACACAGACACTTACACACACTTACACACGCACACACACGCACACTTACACACAGACACATACACACACACAGAGACACTTTCACACACACACTTCCACACACACAGACACTTACACATAGAAACACACACTGAGACACACACACACACAGAGACATTTACACACACACACACTGACACTTACACACAAACACACAGGCACTTGCACACATACACAGAGACAGTTACACACACACACACTGACACTTACGCAGACACACAGACACACACACACACAGACTCATACACATACACACACACACTTAGACAAACACACACACACTTACACACAGACACTTACACACGCATACTGAGACACTTACACACACTTGCACACACACACAGACACTTACACACACACACAGACACTTGCAAACACACACAGACACACACACACAGACACACACACACAGACACTTACACACACACACAGACACAAACACACACACACACACAGACACTTACACACTCACACTTACACACACACAGACACACACACACTTAGACACACTCAGACACTTACACACACGCACTTACACACACACAGACACTTACACACACATAGACACTTACAGACATTTAATCACACACACACAGACACTTACACACGAAGACACTTATACACACGCAGACACTTACAAACACACACACATGGACACACGCAGATACACACACACTCAGAGACTTACACTCAGTCACTTACAGACACACACAGAGACACTTACACACACTTACACACACACACACACACACACAGACACTTACACACACACAGAGACACTTACACACAGAAACACACAGACACACACACACACAGACAGACATTTGCACACACACACTCACTGAAACTTACACACACACACAGTCACTTACACACACAGACAGGGACAGTTACACACACACACACTGACACTTACACAGACACACAGACACTTACACACACACATTTACACACACACAGGCACACACACACAGAGACTCTAACACACACACACACACACTTACACACAGAGACTTACACACACATACTGAAACACTTACACAAACTTTCACACACACACAGACACTAACACATACACACACACACAGACACTTACACACACAGACACTTACACACACACAGACACTTACACACACACACAGACGCTTACAAACACACACACACACACACACACACAGACACTAACACACACACACCTACACACACACACACACACACACAGACACACACACACACTTAGACACACTCAGACACTTACACACACACACGCACACACAGACACGTACACACACAGACACACGCACAGACACTTACACACAGACACTTACAGACACAGACACACACGCACAGAGACAACTACACAGAGACACACACACACAGACTCTTACACACACACACACACTTAGACACACACACACACACTTACACACATACACAGCGACAGTTACACACACACACACTGACACTTACACAGACACACAGACACTTACACACACATATTTACACACACACAGACACTTACACACACACACAGACTCTTACACATAAACACACACACTTAGACACACACACACACACTTACACACAGACACTTACACACACATACTGAGACACTTACACACACTTGCACACACACACAGACACTTACAAACAGACACACACACACAGACACTTACACACACACACAGACACTTACACACACACAGAGACACTTACAAACACACTCAGACACACACACACAGACATTACACACACACACAGACACTTTCACACACACACCCTCACACTTACACACACACACACACTCACACACACACACACACACAGACAGACACACACACACTTAGACACACACAGACACTTACACACACACACACACACACTTACACATACACACACACGCACACAGACACTTACACACACACACACTCACACAGACACTTACAGACACACAGACAATTACACACGCACACAGACACTTACACACACATACTTACACATACACAGACACACGCACACACAGAGACAATTACACACAGACACACACACACGCACTTACACACAGACACTTACACACACATACTGAGACACTTACACACATACACTTCCACACACACACAGACAATTACACACAGACACACACACACAGACACTTACACACACACACACAAAGACACTTACACACACACGCTTACACACAGACACACTCACAGACACACACAGACACACACACACACAGACAAACACAGACACTTACACACACACACGCACACACAGAGACACTTACAGACACACAGACACTTACACACACACACACACAGACACTTACACACACACGCTTACACACAGACACACACACAGACACACACAGACACTTACACACAGACACTTACACACACACACAGACACTTACAGACACACACATAAACTTACACACACAGACGCACAACACACAGACACACACAGACAGTTACACACACACAGAGACACACACAGACACTTACACACACTTACACACACACACACACACACACACTTACACACAGACACTTACACACACACAGAGACACTTTCACACATACACTTCCACACACACACAGACACTTACACACAGAAACACACACAGAGACACACACACACACACAGACATTTACACACACACACACACACTGACACTTACACAGACAGACGGACTCTTACACATACACACACACACTTAGACACACACACACACACTTACACACAGACACTTACACACGCATACTGAGACACTTACACACACTTGCACACACACACAGACACACACACACACAGACACTTACAAACACACACAGACACACACACACAGACACTTACACACACACACACAGACACACACAGACACTAACACACTCACACTTACACACACACAGACACACACACACACTTAGACACACACAGACTCTTACACACACACACACACTTAGACACACACACACACACACACACACACACACTTACACACAAATACTGAGGCACTTACACATGCTTACACACACACACACAGACACACACACACACAGACACTTATACACACAGACACACACACAGACACACACACCCACAGACACACACAGACACTTACACACACACACACACAGACACTTACACACACACATTTACACACAGACACACACACAGACACACACAGGCACTGACACACAGACACTTACACACACACACAGACACTTACACACAGAGACACACAACACACAGACACACACAGACACTTACAGACACACACAGACACTCACACACACACACACACGCACACAGACACTTACACACACATACTTACACATACACACAGACAATTACACACAGACACACACACACAGACACACACACACACACTTACACACAGACACTTACACACACATACTGAGACACTTACACACACACACACACACTGACACTTACACACACACAGACACTTACAAACATACACACACACACAGACACTTACACACACAGAGACACTTACACACACACATACACAGAGACACACACACACACACTTAGACACACACAGACACTTACACACACACACACACACACACACACACTTCCACACACACAGACTCTTACACACACACACACACTTAGACACACACACACACGCTTACACACAGACACTTACACACACACACAGACACTTATACACACAGACACACAGACAGACACACACACACACACACAGAAACACACAGACACTTAAACACAGACACTTACACACACACAGAGACACTTACACACACAGACACTTACACACACACACATACACTTACACACACAGACACACAACACACAGACACACACAGACACTTACACACACACAGAGACATACACAGACACTTACACACACTTACACACGCACACACACACACAGACACAAACAGACACTTACACACACACAGAGACACTTTCACACATACACTTACACACACACACAGACACACACAGAAACACACACAGAGACACACACACACACAGAGACATTTACACACACACACACTGACACTTACACAGACACACAGACTCTTACACATACACACACACACTTAGACGCACACACACACTTACACACAGACACTCACACACAATTACTGAGACACTTACACACACTTGCACACACACACAGACACTTACACACAGACACACACACACAGACACTTACACACACACACAGAAACTTACACACACACGCAGACACTTACAAACACACTCAGACACACTTACACATACACACACACGCACACAGACACTTACACACACCCACACACTCACACAGACACTTACAGACACACAGACAATTACACACGCACACAGACACGTACACACACATACTTACACATACACAGACACACAAACACAGAGACAATTACACACAGACACACACACACGCACTTACACATACACACTTCCACACACACACACAGACACTTACACACATACACTTCGACACACACACAGAGACAATTACACACAGACACACATACACAGACACTTACACACACACGCTTACACACAGACACACTCACAGACACACACAGACACACACACACTCAGACAAACACAGGCACATACACACACAGAGACACTTACAAACACACACACACACACAGACACTTACACACACACAGACACTTACACACACACACAGAGACACACACACACACTTAGACACACACAGACACTTCCACACACACACACACACACACACACACACACACACACTTCCACACACACAGACTCTTACACACACACACACACTTAGACACACACACACACACTTACAGACAGACACTTACACACACATACTGAGACACTTACACACGCTTACACACACACACACTGACACTTACACACACACACACAGACACTTACACACATACACAGCGACAGTTACACACACACACACTGACACTTACACAGACACACAGACACTTACACAGACACATTTACACACACACAGACACTTACACACACACACAGACTCTTACACATACACACACACACTTAGAAACCACACACAGACTCTTACACATACACACACACACTTAGAAACACACACACACTTACACACAGACACTTACACACACAGACGCACAACACACAGACACACACAGACAATTACACACACACAGAGACACGCACAGACACTTACACACACACACACAAAGACACTTACACACACACGCTTACACACAGACACACACAGAAACACACACAGAGACACACTCACACACACATTTACACACACACACACACACTTACACACAGACACTAACACACACATACTGAGACACTTACACACACTTGCACACACACACAGACACTTACACACACACACACAGACACATACACACACACACAGACAGTTACACACACACACAGACACTTACAAACACACTCAGACACACACACACAGACATTACACACACACACAGACACTTTCAAACACACACACTCACACTTACACACACACACACACTCACACACACACACAGACACAGACACAAACACACACGCACACAGACACTTACACACACACACACACACACACTTACACATACACACACACGCACACAGACACTTACACACACACACACTCACACAGACACTTACAGACACACAGACAATTACACACGCACACAGACACTTACACACACATACTGAGACGCTTACACACACTTACACACACACACAGACACTTACACACACACACACTGACACTTAGACACACACAGACACTTACCAACACACACACACACACAGACACTTACACACACAGAGACACTTACACACACACACACAGAGACACACACACACACAGACACACACAGACACTTACACACACACACACACACACACACTTCCACACACACAGACTCTTACACACACACACACACTTAGACACACACACACACACTTACACACAGACACTTACACACACATACTGAGACACTTACACACGCTTACACACACACACACTGACACTTACACACACACACACAGACACTTACACACATACACAGCGACAGTTACACACACACACACTGACACTTACACAGACACACAGACACTTACACACACACATTTACACACACACACACACTTACACACAGACACTTACACACACATACTGAGACACTTACACACACTTGCACACACATACAGACACTTACAAACAGACACACACACACAGACACTTACACACACACACAGACACTTACACACACACACAGACACTTACAAACACACTCAGACACACACACAGACATTACACACACACACAGACACTTTCAAACACACACACTCACACTTACACACACACACACACTCACACACACACACAGACACAGACACAAACACACACGCACACAGACACTTACACACACACACACACACACACTTACACATACACACACACGCACACAGACACTTACACACACACACACTCACACAGACACTTAGAGACACACAGACAATTACACACGCACACAGACACTTACACACACATACTTACACATACACAGACACACACACACACAGAGACAATTACACACAGACACACACACACGCACTTACACACACACACTTCCACACACACACAGAGACACTTACACACATACACTTCCACACACACACAGACAATTACACACAGACACACACACACAGACACTTACACACACACACACAAAGACACTTACACACACACGCTAACACACAGACACACTCACAGACACACACAGACACACACACACACAGATAAACACAGACACTTACACACACAGAGACACTTACAGACAGACACTTACACAAACACACACAGAAACACACAGACACTTACACACACACACACAGACACACACACAGACACTTACACACAGACAATTATACACACATAGACACTTACAGACACTTAATCACACACACACAGACACTTGCACTCAGACACTTATACAGACACACAGACACTTACACACAGTCACTTCCACACACACACAGACACACACACACACAGACACACACAGACATTTACACACACACACGCACACACAGAGACACTTACAGACACACAGACACTTACACACACACACACACAGACACTTACACACACACGCTTACACACAGACACACACACAGACACACACAGACACTTACACACAGACACTTACACACACACACAGACACTTACACACGCACACATACACTTACACACACAGACGCACAACACACGGACACACACAGACAATTACACACACACAGAGACACGCACAGACACTTACACACACACACACAAAGACACTTACACACACACGCTTACACACAGACACACACAGAAACACACACAGAGACACACTCACACACACATTTACACACACACACACACACTTACACACAGACACTAACACACACATACTGAGACGCTTACACACACTTACACACACACACAGACACTTACACACACACACTGACACTTAGACACACACAGACACTTACCAACACACACACACACACAGACACTTACACACACAGAGACACTTACACACACACACACAGAGACACACACACACACAGACACACACAGACACTTACACACACACACACACACACACACACTTCCACACACACAGACTCTTACACACACACACACACTTAGACACACACACACACACTTACACACAGACACTTACACACACATACTGAGACACTTACACACGCTTACACACACACACACTGACACTTACACACACACACACAGACACTTACACACATACACAGCGACAGTTACACACACACACACTGACACTTACACAGACACACAGACACTTACACACACACATTTACACACACACAGACATTTACACACACACACAGACTCTTGCACATACACACACACACTTAGACACACACACACACTTACACAGAGACACTTACACACACATACTGAGACACTTACACACACTTGCACACACACACAGACACTTACAAACAGACACACACACACAGACACTTACACACACACACAGACACTTACACACACACACAGACACTTACAAACACACTCAGACACACACACACAGACATTACACACACACACAGACACTTTCAAACACACACACTCACACTTACACACACACACACACTCACACACACACACACACAGACACAAACACACACGCACACAGACACTTACACACACACACACACACACACTTACACATACACACACACGCACACAGACACTTACACACACACACACTCACACAGACACTTACAGACACACAGACAATTACACACGCACACAGACACTTACACACACATACTTACACATACACAGACACACACACACACAGAGACAATTACACACAGACACACACACACGCACTTACACACACACACTTCCACACACACACAGACAATTACACACAGACACACACACACAGACACTTACACACACACACACAAAGACACTTACACACACACGCTAACACACAGACACACTCACAGACACACACAGACACACACACACACAGATAAACACAGACACTTACACACACAGAGACACTTACAGACAGACACTTACACAAACACACACAGAAACACACAGACACTTTCACACACACACACAGACACACACACACACACAGACACTTACACACAGACAATTATACACACATAGACACTTACAGACACTTAATCACACACACACAGACACTTGCACACAGACACTTACACAGACACACAGACACTTATACACAGACACTTCCACACACACACAAACACACACACACACAGACACACACAGACATTTACACACACACACGCACACACAGACACTTACAGACACACAGACACTTACACACACACACACACAGACACTTACACACACACGCTTACACACAGACACACACACAGACACACACAGACACTTACACACAGACACTTACACACACACACAGACACTTACACACGCACACATACACTTACACACACAGACGCACAACACACAGACACACACAGACAATTACACACACACAGAGACACGCACAGACACTTACACACACACACACAAAGACACTTACACACACACGCTTAGACACAGACACACACAGAAACACACACAGAGACACACTCACACACACATTTACACACACACACACACACTTACACACAGACACTAACACACACATACTGAGACGCTTACACACACTTACACACACACACAGACACTTACACACACACACACACACACTGACACTTACACACACACAGACACTTACCAACACACACACACACAGACACTTACACACACAGAGACACTTATACACACACACACACAGAGACACACACACACACAGACACACACAGACACTTACACACACACACACACACACACACACTTCCACACACACAGACTCTTACACACACACACACACTTAGACACACACACACACACTTACACACAGACACTTACACACACATACTGAGACACTTACACACGCTTACACACACACGCACTGACACTTACACACACACACACAGACACTTATAAACACAGACACACAGACAGACACACACACACACAGACACACACAGACACTTACACACACACACACACAGACACTTACACACACACGCTTACACACAGACACACACACAGACACACACAGACACTTACACACAGACACTTACACACACACAGAGACACTTACACACACAGACACTTACACACACACACATACACTTACACACACAGACACACAACACACAGTCACACACAGACACTTACACACACTCATTTACACACACACAGTCACTTACACACACACACAGACTCTTACACATACACACACACACTTAGACACACACACACACTTACACACAGACACTTACACACACATACTGAGACACTTACACACACTTGCACACACACACAGACACTTACACACAGACACACACACACAGACACTTACACACACACACAGAAACTTACACACACACACAGACACTTACAAACACACTCAGACACACACACACAGACATTACACACACACACAGACACTTTCAAACACACACACTCACACTTACACACACACACACAGACACTTACACACATACACAGCGACAGTTACACACACACACACTGACACAGAGACACACAGACACTTACACACACACATTTACACACACACAGACACTTACACACACACACAGACTCTTACACATACACACACACACTTAGACACACACACACACTTACACACAGACAATTACACACACATACTGAGACACTTACACACACTTGCACACACACAGAGACACTTACAAACAGACACACACACACAGACACTTACACACACACACAGACACTTACAAACACACTCAGACACACACACACAGACATTAAACACACACACAGACACTTTCAAACACACACACTCACACTTACACACACACACACACTCACACACACACACACACACACACAGACACACACACTTAGACATACACAGACACTTACACACACACACAGACACTTACACACACACACAGACATTTACAAACACACTCAGACACACACACACAGACATTACACACACACACAGACACTTTCAAACAGACACACTCACACTTACACACACACACACACTCACACACACACACACACACACAGACAGACACACACACACTTACACGCACACAGACACTTACACACACACACACACGCACACAGACACTTACACACACACACACTCACACAGACACTTACAGACACACAGACAATTACACACGCACACAGACACACACACATACTTACACATGCACACACAAAGACACTTACACACACACGCTTACACACAGACACACTCACAGACACACACAGACACACACACACACAGAGACACTTACAGACAGACACTTACACAAACACACACAAACACATACACTTACACACAGACAATTATACACACATAGACACTTTCAGACACTTAATCACACACACACAGACACTTGCACACAGACACTTACACAGACACACAGACACTTATACACAGACACTTCCACACACACACAGACACACACACACACAGACACACACAGACACTTACACACACACACACACAGACACTTACACACACACGCTTACACACAGACACACACACAGACACACACAGACACTTACACACAGACACTTACACACACACACAGACACTTACACACGCACACATACACTTACACACACAGACGCACAACACACAGACACACACAGACACTTACACACACACAGAGACACACACACTTACACACACTTACACACGCACACACACGCACACTTACACACAGACACATACACACACACAGAGACACTTTCACACACACACTTCCACACACACAGACACTTACACATAGAAACACACACTGAGACACACACACACACAGAGACATTTACACACACACACACTGACACTTACACACAAACACACAGGCACTTGCACACATACACAGAGACAGTTACACACACACACACTGACACTTACGCAGACACACAGACACACACACACACAGACTCATACACATACACACACACACTTAGACAAACACACACACACTTACACACAGACACTTACACACGCATACTGAGACACTTACACACACTTGCACACACACACAGACACTTACACACACACACAGACACTTGCAAACACACACAGACACACACACACAGACACACACACACAGACACTTACACACACACACAGACACAAACACACACACACACACAGACACTTACACACTCACACACACACACAGACACACACACACTTAGACACACTCAGACACTTACACACACGCACTTACACACACACAGACACTTACACACACATAGACACTTACAGACATTTAATCACACACACACAGACACTTACACACGAAGACACTTATACACACGCAGACACTTACAAACACACACACATGGACACACGCAGATACACACACACTCAGAGACTTACACTCAGTCACTTACAGACACACACAGAGACACTTACACACACTTACACACACACACACACACACACAGACACTTACACACACACAGAGACACTTACACACAGAAACACACAGACACACACACACACAGACAGACATTTGCACACACACACTCACTGAAACTTACACACACACACAGTCACTTACACACACAGACAGGGACAGTTACACACACACACACTGACACTTACACAGACACACAGACACTTACACACACACATTTACACACACACAGGCACACACACACAGAGACTCTAACACACACACACACACACTTACACACAGAGACTTACACACACATACTGAAACACTTACACAAACTTTCACACACACACAGACACTAACACATACACACACACACAGACACTTACACACACAGACACTTACACACACACAGACACTTACACACACACACAGACGCTTACAAACACACACACACACACACACAGACACTAACACACACACACCTACACACACACACACACACACACAGACACACACACACACTTAGACACACTCAGACACTTACACACACACACGCACACACAGACACGTACACACACAGACACACGCACAGACACTTACACACAGACACTTACAGACACAGACACACACGCACAGAGACAACTACACAGAGACACACACACACAGACTCTTACACACACACACACACTTAGACACACACACACACACTTACACACATACACAGCGACAGTTACACACACACACACTGACACTTACACAGACACACAGACACTTACACACACATATTTACACACACACAGACACTTACACACACACACAGACTCTTACACATAAACACACACACTTAGACACACACACACACACTTACACACAGACACTTACACACACATACTGAGACACTTACACACACTTGCACACACACACAGACACTTACAAACAGACACACACACACAGACACTTACACACACACACAGACACTTACACACACACAGAGACACTTACAAACACACTCAGACACACACACACAGACATTACACACACACACAGACACTTTCACACACACACCCTCACACTTACACACACACACACACTCACACACACACACACACACAGACAGACACACACACACTTAGACACACACAGACACTTACACACACACACACACACACTTACACATACACACACACGCACACAGACACTTACACACACACACACTCACACAGACACTTACAGACACACAGACAATTACACACGCACACAGACACTTACACACACATACTTACACATACACAGACACACGCACACACAGAGACAATTACACACAGACACACACACACGCACTTACACACACACACTTCCACACACACACAGAGACACTCACACACATACACTTCCACACACACACAGACAATTACACACAAACACACACACACAGACACTTACACACACACACACAAAGACACTTACACACACACGCTTACACACAGACACACTCACAGACACACACAGACACACACACACACAGACAAACACAGACACTTACACACACAGAGACACTTACAGACAGACACTTACACAAACACACACAGACACACATAGACACTTACACACACACAGACACACACACACAGACACTTGCACACAGACACTTACACACAGACACACACACACACAGACACACACAGACACTTACACACAGACACTTACACACACACACAGACACTTACACACGCACACATACACTTACACACACAGACGCACAACACACAGACACACACAGACACTTAAACACACACAGAGACACACACAGACACTTACACACACTTACACACGCACACACACACACACTTACACACAGACACATACACACACACAGAGACACTTTCACACATACACTTCCACACACACAGACACTTACACACAGAAACACACACTGAGACACACACACACAGAGAGACATTTACACACACACACACTGACACTTACACAAACACACACAGACACTTGCACACATACACAGAGACAGTTACACACACACACACTGACACTTACGCAGACACACAGGCACTTACACACACACACACACATTTACACACACACACACACACTTACACACAGACGCTTACACACGCATACTGAGACACTTACACACGCTTACACACACACACACTGTCACTTACACAAACACACACAGACACTTGCACACATACACAGAGACAGTTACACACACACACACTGACACTTACACACACACACAGACACTTACACACACACACACACACACACTGACACTTACACACACACAGACACTTACAAACACACACACACACACAGACACTTACACACACAGAGACACTTACACACACACACACACACAGACACACACACACACATTTAGACACACACAGACACTTACACATACACACACACACACACACACTTCCACACACACAGACTCTTACACACACACACGCACTTAGACACACACACACACACTTACACACAGACACTTACACACACATACTGAGACACTTACACACGCTTACACACACACACACTGACACTTACACACACACACAGACACTTATACACACAGACACACACACAGACACACACAGACACTTACACACAGACACTTACACACACACAGAGACACTTACACACACAGACACTTACACACACACACATACACTTACACAAACAGACACACAACACACAGACACACACCGACACTTACACACACACAGAGACATACACAGACACTTACACACACTTACACACGCACACACACACACAGACACACACAGACACTTACACACACACAGAGACACTTTCACACATACACTTACACACACACACAGACACTCACAGAAACACACTCAGAGACACACACACACACAGAGACATTTACACACACACACACTGACACTTACACACACACACAGAGACACTTACACACATACACAGAGACAGTTACACACACACACACTGACACTTACACAGACACACAGACACTTACACACACACATTTACACACACACAGACTCTTACACATACACACACACACTTAGACACACACACACACACTTACACACAGACACTTACACACACATACTGAGACACACACACTTGCGCACACACACAGACACTTACACACAGACACACACACACAGACACTTACACACACACACAGAAACTTACACACACACACAGACACTTACAAACACACTCAGACACACACATACAGACATTACACACACACAGACACTTTCACACACACACAGACACTTTCAAACACACACACTCACACACACACACACACAGAGACATACACACTTAGACACACACAGACACTTACACACACACACACACACACACACTTACACATACACACAACGCACACAGACACTTACACACACACACACACTCACACAGACACTTACAGACACACAGACAATTACACACGCACACAGACACTTACACACACATACTTACACATACACAGACACACACACACAGAGACAATTACACACAGACACACACACACGCACTTACACACACACACTTCCACACACACACACAGACACTTACACACACACACAGACACTTACACACACACGCTTACAGACAGACACACACAGACACTTACACGCAGACACTTACACACACACACAGACACACACACTGACACACAACACACAGACACACACAGACACTTACACACACACACAGACACTTACACACACACACAGACACTTACAAACACACTCAGACACACACACACAGACACTTACACACACACACAGACACTTTCAAACACACACACTCACACTTACACACACACACACGCACTCACACACACACACACACACACAGACACTTACACACACATACTTACACATACACACAATTACACACAGACACACACACACAGACACTTACACACAAACACACAAAGACACTTACACACACACGCTTACACACAGACACACACAGAAACACACACAGAGACACACTCACACACACATTTACACACACACACACACACTTACACTAACACACACATACTGAGACGCTTACACACACTTACACACACACACAGACACTTACACACACACAGACACTTACAAACACACACACACACACAGACACTTACACCCACACACACACACAGACACACACACACACGCTTAGACACACACAGACACTTACACACACACACACAGAGACACACACACACACACACTTAGACACACACACACACTTACACACAGACACTTACACACACATACTGATACACTTACACCCACTTGCACACACACACAGACACACACAGACACTTACACACACACACACACAGACGCTTACACACACACGCTTACACACAGACACACACACAGACACACACAGACACTTACACACAGATACTTACACACACACAGAGACACTTACACACACAGACACTTACACACACACACATACACTTACACACACAGACACACAACACACACACACACGCTGACACTTACACACACACAGACACTTACAAACACACACACACACAGACACTTACACACACAGAGACACTTACACACACACACACACAGAGACACACACACACACACACTTAGACACACACACACACTTACACACAGACACTTACACACACATACTGATACACTTACACCCACTTGCACACACACACAGACACTTACAAACAGACACACACACACAGACACTTACACACACACACAGACACTTACACACACACACAGACACTTACAAACACACTCAGACACACACACACAGACATTACACACACACACAGACACTTTCCAACACACACACTCACACTTACACACACACACACACTTACACACGCACACACACACACACTTACACACAGACACTTACACACACACAGAGACACTTTCACACATACACTTACACACACACACAGACACTTACACACAGAAACACACACAGAGACACACACACACACAGAGACGTTTACACACACACACACTGACACTTACACACATACACAGAGACAGTTACACACACACACACTGACACTTACACAGACACACAGACACTTACACACACTCATTTACACACACACAGTCACTTACACACACACACAGACTCTTACACTTTCACACACACACTTAGACACACACACACACTTACACACAGACACTTACACACACATACTGAGACACTTATACACACTTGAACACACACACAGACACTTACACACAGACACACACACACAGACACTTACACACACAGAAACTTACACACACACACAGACACAAACACACTCAGACACACACACACAGACATTACACACACACACAGACACTTTCACACACACACAGACACTTTCAAACACACACACTCACACTTACACACACGCACACACAATCACACACACACACACACAGAGACACACAGACACACACTTAGACACACACAGACACTTACACACACACACACACACACTTAGACATACACACACACGCACACAGACACTTACACACACACACACTCACACAGACACTTACAGACACACAGACAATTACACACGCACACAGACACTTACACACACATACTTACACATACACTGACACACACACACAGAGACAATTACACACAGACACACACACACGCACTTACACACACACACTTCCACACACACACACAGACACTTACACACATACACTTCGAGACACACACAGACAATTACACACAGACACACATACACAGACACTTACACACACACGCTTACACACAGACACACACAGACACTTACACGCAGACACTTACACACACACACAGACACACACACTGACACACAACACACAGACACACACAGACACTTACACACACACACTAAGACACTTACACACGCTTACACACAGACACACTCACAGACACACACAGACACACACACACACAAACACAGACACTTACACACACAGAGACACTTACAAACACACACACACACACAGACACTTACACACACACAGACACTTAAACACACACACACAGTCACACACACACACACTTAGACACACACAGACACTTACACACACACACACACACACACACACACAGACACCACAGACACTACCACACACACACAGACACTTACACACAGACAGACACACTTACACACAGACACTTACACACACACAGAGACTCTTACACACAGACACTTACACACACATACTGAGACACTTACACCCACTTGCACACACACACAGACACTTACACACAGACACGCAGACACTTACACACATACACAGCGACAGATACACACACCCACACTGACACTTACACAGACACACAGAGACTTACACACACACACAGACTCTTACACATACACACACACACTTAGACACACACACACACTTACACACAGACACTTACACACACATACTGATACACTTACACCCACTTGCACACACACACAGACACTTACAAACAGACACACACACACAGACACTTACACACACACACACAAAGACACTTACACTCACACGCTTACACACAGACACACTCACAGACACACACAGACACACACACACACAGACAAACACAGACACTTACACACACAGAGACACTTACAGACAGACACTTACACAAACACACACAGACACACACAGAGACTTACACACACACACACAGACACACACACACACAGAGACACTTGCACACAGACACTTACACAGACACACAGACACTTATACACAGACACTTCCACACACACACAGACACACACACACACAGACACACACAGACACTTACACACACACACGCACACACAGAAACACTTACAGACACACAGACACTTACACACAGACACACACAGACACTTACACACACACGCTTACACAGAGACACACACACAGACACACACAGACACTTACACACACACAGAGACACACACAGACACTTACACACACTTACACACGCACACACACACACACTTACACACAGACACATACACACACACAGAGACACTTTCACACATACACTTCCACACACACAGACACTTACACACAGAAACACACACAGAGACCCACACACACAGAGACATTTACACACACACACACTGACACTTACACACACACACACAGACACTTGCACACATACACAGAGACAGTTACACACACACACACTGACAATTACGCAGACACACAGACACTTACACACACACACAGACTCTTACACATACACACGCACACTTAGACACACACACACACACACACAGACACTTACACACGCATACTGAGACACTTACACACACTTGCACACACGCACAGACACTTACACACACACAGAGACACTTACACACTCACACTTACACACACACAGACACACACACACACACATAGACACACACAGACACTTACACACACACACACACACACACACTTACACACACACACACTCACACAGACACTTACAGACACACAATTACACACGCACACAGACACTTACACACACACACAGACAATTACACACAGACACACACACACAGACACTTACACAGACACACAGACACTTACACACACACATTTACACACACACAGACACTTACACACACACACAGACTCTTACAGATACACACACACACTTAGATACACACACACTTACACACAGACACTTACACACACATACTGAGACACTTAAACACACACAGAGACACTTACACACAGACACACACACACAGACACTTACACACACACACACACAAAGACACTTACACACACACGCTTACACACAGACACTTACACACAGAAACACACACAGAGACACACACACACACATTTACAAACACACACACACTTACACACAGACACAGACTCTTACACACACACACACTTAGACACACACACACACACTTACACACAGACACTTACACACACATACTGAGACACTTACACACACTTACACACACACACAGACACTTACACACACACACACACAGAGACACACTGACACTTCCACACACACAGACTCTTACACACGCACACACACTTAGACACACACACACACTTACACACAGACACTTACACACACATACTGAGGCACTTACACACGCTTACACACACACACACTGACACTTACACACACAGACACTTATACACACAGACACACACACTTACACACACACACACACTTACACACACAGAGACACTTCCACACACACACACAGACACCACAGACACTTACACACACACACAGACACTTACACACAGACACGCACACTTACACACAGACACTTACACACACACAGAGACTCTTACACACAGACACTTCCACACACACACAGACACTTACACACACACAGAGACACACACACAGACACACACAGACATTTACACACCCGCACACACTGACACTTACACACACACATAGACACTTACACACAGACACTTCCACACACACACAGACACTTACACACAGACACACACACACACACATACTGACACTTACAGACACACACTCAGACACTTACACACACACACTTACACACACACAGACACTTACACACACATATACACTTACAGACATTTAATCACACACACAGACACTTACACACACAGAGACACTTACACACACACACACACACACACACACACACTTAGACACACACAGACACTTACACACGAAGACACTTATACACACGCAGACACTTACAAAGACACACACATGGACACACGCAGGTACACACACACTCAGAGACTTACACTCAGTCACTTACAGACACACACAGAGACACTTACAGACACACACACACACAGACTTGCATACAGACACACACACAGAGACACTTACACACACTTACACACACACACACACACACACTTACACACAGACACTTACACACACACAGAGACACTTACACACAGAAACACACAGACACACACACACACACACACAGACAGACATTTGCACACACACACTCACTGAAACTTACACACACACACAGTCACTTACACACACACACAGGGACAGTTACACACACACACACTGACACTTACACAGACACACAGACACTTACACACGCACATTTACACACACACAGGCACACACACACAGAGACTCTAACACACACACACACACACTTACACACAGACTTACACACACATACTGAAACACTTACACATACTTTCACACACACACAGGCACTAACACATACACACACACACACAGACACTTACACACACAGACACTTACACACACACAGACACTTTCACACACACACAGACGCTTACAAACACACACACACACACACACACACACAGACACTAACACACACACACCTACACACACACACACACACACAGAGACACACACACACACACTTAGACACACTCAGACACTTACACACACACACACACACACAGACACTTACACACACAGACACACGCACAGACACTTACACACAGACACTTACAGACACACAGACACACACGCACACAGACAACTACACACAGACACACACACAGACACACACAGACACACACACTTACACGCACATAGAGAGACTTACAGACAGACACTTACACACTCACACACAGACACACACAGACACTTACACACACACACACACACTTAGACACACACACACACTTACGCACGCACACAGAATCACAGAATCACAGAATGTTCGGGATTGGAAGGGACCTTAAAAGATCATCTAGTCCAACCCCCCTGCCAGAGCAGGAATACCTAGATCAGGTCACACAGGAACATGTCCAGGCGGGTTTTGAATGTCTCCAGAGAAGGAGACTCCACAACCTCTCTGGGCAGCCTGTTCCAGTGTTCTGTCACCCTCACTGTGAAGAAATTCTTCCTCACATTTATGCGGAACCTCCTATGTTGCAGCTTACACCCATTGCCCCTTGTCCTATCATTGGATGTCACTGAGAAGAGCCTGGCTCCATCCTCATGACATTCACCCTTGACATATTTATAAACATTAATGAGGTCACCCCTCAGTCTCCTCTTCTCCAAGCTAAAGAGACCCAGCTCCCTCAGCCTTTCCTCATAAGGGAGATGTTCCACTCCCTTAATCATTTTTGTGGCTCTACGCTGGACTCTCTCGAGCAGTTCCCTGTCCTTCTTGAACTGGGGGGCCCAGAACTGGACACAATACTCCAGATGTGGCCTCACCAAGGCAGAATAGAGGGGAAGGAGAACCTCTCTCGACCTACTAACCACTCCCTTTCTAATACACCCCAGGATGCCATTGGCCTTCTTGGCCACAAGGGCACATTGCTGGCTCATGGTCATCCTGCTGTCCACCAGGACCCCCAGGTCCCTTTCCCCTACACTGCTCTCCAGCAGGTCAGCTCCCAACCTGTACTGGTACATGGGGTTGTTCTTCCCCAGATGCAAAACTCTACACTTGCCCTTGTTGAATTTCATTAAGTTTCTCCCCGCCCAACTCTCCAGCCTATCAAGGTCTCGTTGAATGGCAGCACAACCCTCTGGTGTGTCAGCCATTCCTCCTAGTTTGGTATCATCAGCAAACTTGCTGAGGATACATTCTGTACCCTCATCCAAGTCATTGATGAAGATATTAAACAACACCGGTCCCAGTACCGACCCCTGAGGGACTCCACTAGTCACAGGCCTCCAACTAGACTCCGTCCCATTAACCACAACTCTCTGGCTTCTTCCCTTCAGCCAGTTCATAATCCACCTCACTACCTGATCACTAAACCCATACTTTATCAGCTTATCTACAAGGATGCTGTGGGAGACAGTGTCAAATGCTTTACTGAAATCCAGATAAACCACATCTACCGCTCTACCATCATCTATCCACCTAGTTATTTCCTCATAGAAGGCAATAAGGTTGGTCAAACATGACTTACCCTTGGTAAAACCATGTTGACTGCTCTTAATGATCCCCTCATCCTTGATGTGCCTCGAGATCGTGCCAAGAACAAGCTGTTCCATCACCTTTCCAGGGATGGAGGTGAGGCTGACCGGTCTATAGTTACCCGGGTCCTCCTTCTTGCCCTTCTTATAGATTGGAGTGACATTTGCTATCCTCCAGTCCTCAGGCACCTCTCCTGTTCTCCATGACTTACCAAAGATGATGGAGAGTGGCCTAGCAATGACCTCTGCCAGCTCCCTCAGCACCCTTGGGTGCATTACATCTGGTCCCATTGATTTATGGATATCCAGATTGCTCAACTGATCCCTAACCCAATCCTCATCTAAACACACACACAAACACTGAGACACACACAGACACTTACACACACACACAGACACTTATACACAGACACACACACACACACACTTACACACAGACACTTACACACACACACACACACACTTACACACAGACACACACACAGAGACACTTACACACAGACACTTACTCACAGACACACACACAAACACTTACAATTACAGACACAGACACACAACCACAGACACACGCAGACACACACACACAGAGACTCTTACACACAGACAGACTCTTACACACACACACACACTTAGACACACACACACACACTTACACACAGACACTTACACACACATACTGAGACACTTAAACACACTTGCACACACACACAGACACTTACACACAGACACACACACACAGACACTTACACACACACAGACACTTACACACACACAGACACTTACAAACACACATACACACAGACACTTACTGACACACAATTACACACGCACACAGACACTTACACACACATACTTACACATACACAGACACACACACACACAGAGACAATTACACACAGACACACACACACAGACACTTACACACACACAAAGACACTTACACACACATGCTTACACACAGACACACACACAGACACACACACAGACACACACACACAGACTTACACACAGACACTTATACACACATAGACACTTACAGACACTTAATCACACACACACAGACACTTGCACACAGACACTTACACAGACACACAGACACTTATACACAGACACTTCCACACACACACAGACACACACACACACAGACACACACAGACACTTACACACACACTCACACACAGAGACACTTACAGACACACAGACACTTACACACACATATTTACACACAGACACACACACAGACATACACAGACACTTACACACAGACACATACACTTACACACACAGACACACAACACACAGACACACACAGACACTTACACACACTTACACACGCACACACACACACACACTTACACACAGACACTTACACACACACAGAGACACTTTCACACATACACTTCCACACACACACAGACACACACAGAAACACACACAGAGACACACACACACAGAGACATTTACACACACACACACGGTCACTTTCACACACACACACAGACACTTACACACATACTCAGAGACAGTTACACACACACACACTGACACTTACACAGACACACAGACACTTACACACACACACACAAAGACACTTACACACACACGCTTACACACAGACACACACACAGACACACACAGACACACACACACATGTGGGAGTTTGGCTTGTGAATAACGGACATGTAGTGTTAGAGCAGGTGCACGAACAGGCTACTGTGCAGGCGCTAGCAGCCAAGATTAGGCCTCAAGGACATACTGTCCTTGCAGAGTTGTACAAGAAACTAAGTTACATAAGATAGGGAACTAACAGGCAAGGAGGAGAATATGATAATTAGAGGCTGAAGCATAGGTTAAAAGTTAATGATTGATGTAGAAGTGGTCTAATGAAAACCTAAGAAAAAGATAATAAGATATGCTTAGTCGTGGTGATTTGACAGAAGAATGATATATAAGTAAATGTATCTGCGCAATAAAACGAGTTCTGCCGACCTCATATGAGAGTGCAGTCTCCCTCCGTCGATTCCTACACACACACAAACACAGGCACTTATACACACACAGAGACACTTACAGACAGACACTTACACACACACACACAGACACACACAGACACTTACACACACACACACAGACACACACACACAGACACTTACCCTCAGACACTTATACACACATAGACACTTACAGACACTTAATGACTCACACACAGACACTTGCACACAGACACTTACACAGACACACAGACACTTATACACAGGCACTTCCACACACACACAGACACACACAGACACAGACACACACAGACACTTACACACACAAACACACAGACACTTACACACACACGCTTACACACAGACACACACACAGACACACACAGACACTTACACACAGACACTTACACACATACAGACACTTACACACACAGACACTTACACACACACACATACACTTACACACACAGACACACAACACACAGACACACACAGACACTTACACACACACACAGACACTTTCACACATACACTTCCACACACACACAGACACTTACACACAGAAACACACACAGAGACACACACACGCACTTACACACAGACACACACACAGACACACACAGACACTTACACACAGACACTTACACACACACAGACACTTACACACACATTTACACACACACACACTGACACTTACACACACACACAGACACTTACACACATACACAGAGACAGTTACACACACACACACTGACACTTACACAGACACACAGACACTTACACACACACATTTACACACACACAGACACTTAAACACACACACACACAGACGCTTACACATACACACACACTTAGACACACACACACACAGACACTTACACACACATACTGAGACACTTACACACACTTGCACACACACACAGACACTTACACACAGACACACACACACACAGACACTTACACACACACACAGACACTTACAAACACACTCAGACACACACACACAGACATTACACACACACACAGACACACACACACAGACACTTACAAACACACACACTCACACTTACACACACACACACACTCACACACACACACACACAGACACACAGACACACACTTAGACACACACAGACACTCACACAGACACTTACAAACACACACACTCACACTTACACACACACACACACACACACACACACGCACACACACACAAACACACACTTACACACACACACACAGTCACACAGACACTTCCAGAAACACAGACAATTACACACGCACACAGACACTTACACACACATACTTACACATACACACAGACAATTACACACAGACACACACACACAGACACACACACACACACAAAGACACATACACACAGACGCTTACACACAGACACTTACACACAGAAACACACACACACACAAAGACACATACACACAGACGCTTACACACAGACACTTACACACAGAAACACACACAGAGACACACACACACAAACATTTACACACACACACACACTTACACACAGACACAGACTCTTACACACACACACACTTAGACACACACACACACACTTACACACAGACACTTACACACACATACTGAGACACTTACACAGACTTACACACACACACAGACACTTACACACACACACACTGACACTTACACACACACAGACACTTACAAACACACACACACACAGACACTTACACACTCAGAGACACTTACACACACACACACACAGACACACACACACACTTAGACACACACAGACACTTACACACACACACACACACACACACACACACACACACACTTCCACACACACAGACTGTTACACACACATACTGAGACACTTACACACGCTTACACACACATCCACTGACACTTACACACACACACAGACACTTATACACACTGACACACACACACACAGACACACACAGACACTTACACACACGCACACACAGACAGTTACACACACGCTTATACACAGACACACACACAGACACACACAGACACTTACACACAGACACTTACACACACACAGAGACACTTACACACACAGACACACAAGACACAGACACACACAGACACTTACACACACTTACACACGCACACACACAGACACTTACACACAGAAACACACACAGAGACACACACACACACACAGACATTTACACACACACACACTGACACTTACACACACACACACAGACACTTACACACATACACAGAGACAGTTACACACACACACACTGTCACTTTCACAGACACTCAGACACTTACACACACACACAGACTCTTACACATACACACACACACTTAGACACACACACACTTACACACAGACACTTACACACACATACTGAGACACTTACACACACTTGCACACACACACAGACACTTACACACAGACACACACACACAGACACTTACACACACACACACAGACACTTACACACACACAGAGACACTTACAAACACACACAGACACACACACACAGACATTACACACACACAGACACTTACACACACACACAGACACTTACAAACACACACACTCACTCTAACACACACACACACTCACACACACACACACAGAGACACACACACACACACTTAGACACACACAGACACTTACACACACACACACACACTTACACATACACACACACGCACACAGACACACACACATACTTACACATACACACAGACAATTACACACAGACACACACACACATACACTTACACACACACACACACAAAGACATTTACACACACGCTTACACACAGACACACACAGAAACACACACAGAGACACACACACACACACACATTTACACACACACACACACTTACACACAGACACTTACACACACATACTGAGACACTTACACACACTTACACACACACACAGACACTTACACACACACACACACACACACACTGACACTTACACACACACAGACACGTACAAACACACACACACACACACAGACACTTACACACAGAGACACTTACACACACACACACACTTAGACACACACACACACACTTACACACAGACACTTACACACACATACTGAGACACTTACACACGCTTACACACACACACACTGACACTTACACACACAGACACAGACACTTATACACACAGACACACACACTTACACACACACACACACTTACACACACAGAGACACTTACACACACACACACAGACACCACAGACACTTCCACACACACACAGACACTTACACACAGACACTTACACACACACAGAGACACTTTCACACACAGACACTTACACACACACACATACACTTACACACACAGACACACAACACACAGAAACACACAGACACTTACACACACACAGAGAAACACACAGACACTTACACACACTTACACACGCACACACACACACACTTACACACAGACACTTACACACACACAGAGACACTTTCACACATACACTTCCACACACACACAGACACTTACACACACATACTGAGACACTTACACACACTTGCACACACACACAGACACTTACACACAGACACACACACACAGACACTTACACACACACACACAGACACTTACACACACACACAGACACTTACAAACACACACAGACACACACACACAGACATTACACACACACACAGACACTTACACACACACACAGACACAAACACACACACTCACACTTACACACACACACTCACACACACACACTCAGACACACACAGACACTTACACACACACACACACACACACTTACACATACACACACACGCACACAGACACATTTACACACACATACTAACACATACACACAGACAATTACACACAGACACACACACACATACACTTACACACACACACACACAAAGACACTTACACACACACGCTTACACACAGACACACACAGAAACACACACAGAGACACACACACACACACATTTACACACACACACACACTTACACACAGACACTTACACACACATACTGAGACACTTACACACACTTACACACACACACAGACACTTACACACACACATACACACACACTGACACTTACACACACAGACACGTACAAACACACACACACACACACAGACACTTACAGACGCAGAGACACTTACACACACACACACACAGAGACACACACACACACACTTCCACACACAGAGACTCTTACACACACACACACTTTTACACACACACACACACTTACACACAGACACTTACACATACATACTGAGACACTTACACACGCTTGCACACACACACACTGACACACACACACTCACACTTACACACACAGAGGCACACACACACACACACACACACACACACAGACAAATACACACACAGACACTTACACACGAAGACACTTACACACACGCAGACACTTACAAAGACACACACATGGACACACGCAGATACACACACACTCAGAGACTTACACTCAGTCACTTACACACACACACAGAGACACTTACACACAGACACTTAAACACAGACAGAGACACTTACACATACACTTCACACACACAGACACTTACACACAGAAGCACACAGAGACACACACACACACACAGACAGACATTAGCACACACACACACACTGAAACTTAAACACACACAGACACTTACACACACAGAGGGACAGTTACACACACACACACTGACACTTACACAGACACACAGACACACACACACATTTACACACACACAGGCACACACACACAGAGACTTACACACACACACACACACTTACACACAGAGACTTACACACACACACATACACTTACACACACAGACACACAACACACAGACACACACAGACACACACACACAGAGACACACACAGACACTTACACACACACAGAGACACTTTCACACATACACTTCCACACACACACAGACACTTACACACAGACACACAGACACTTACACACATACACAGAGACAGTTACACACACAAACACTTACACTTACACAGACACACAGACACTTACACACACATACTGAGACACTTACACACACTTGCACACACACACAGACACTTACACACAGACACACACACACACAGACACTTACACACACACACAGACACTTACACACACACACAGACACACACACACAGACATTACACACACACACAGACACACACGCACACAGACACTTACACACACTCATGTAGGAATCGACGGAGGGAGACTGCACTCTCATGTGAGGTCGGCAGAACTCGATTTTTTGCGCAGATACATTTACTTATATATCATTCTTTTGTCAAATCACCACGACTAAGCATATCTTATTATCTTTTTCTTAGGTTTTCATTAGACCACTTCTACATCAATCATTAACTTTTAACCTATGCTTCAGCCTCTAATTATAATATTCTCCGCCTTGCCTGTTAGTTCCCTATCTTATGTAACTTAGTTTCTTGTACTACTCTGCAAGGACAGTACGTCCTTGAGGCCTAATCTTGGCTGCTAGCGCCTGCACAGTAGCCTGTTCGTGCACCTGCTCTAACACTCCATGTCCGTTATTCACAAGCCAAACTCCCACAATTCCCCCTTTTTCCTTTTGCACGAACAGAACTTTATGCATTAGACTAGTGACTAGTTTTGTTATTACCTTCCATACTATTCCTAGCCCAATTAACAACAAGACAATTATGATTACCCAGCGAATACCTTCTTTGATCAAACCAAGTAACCATGGGGACAGACTGCCAAATATTTTTTGTAACCATGAATCAAACCAGCTTGTCTCCTTTTGAATCTTTAAGTGTGTTCTTTAAGCCACTGCAGTTGTTGGTGAATTGATTCCCCACGATTGCTTAGATTGCAGCAGCACATCCCTTCAAAATCTTCACATCCATGGCCTTGTGCTAAAAGCAAAAAATCAACAGCAGCTCTATTTTGCAACACAGCATGCCTAATGCTATCTAAATCTTCTGTTAATTCTGTCTGTCCCTTTTTACAAATTTTTCTTTCCCTACACACGGTCACGCATTATTTAATTGGTTAAAAGTCTCTAGTACAAGGCAAACATGCAGCTCAGTCCAGTTCCCGTTGGTTCTTAAGTTCTTCTCACACAATGTCCAATTGGTCACTCCCATCTGTTCACTCCTGCATTCCCTAGTGAAGCAGTCATTGCTCTTTCTTATTTTTTCTTCCTTTGAAGCAACTTCCAGAATGCGGCTACGTGCCTAGGCCAACATCCCGCATGGCTGGCTCACTATATGGCCATTCTCTTTTAAATGCATTTCTACAATTTCCCCTTTTTCTTCTTGAGCCAGCCATACGTTCTTCATGGCATCTTTAATCATGCTTATTGCCTTTTTGAAAACACAAAGTACAATCATTAATACAATAGTGACCAATAACAGGTGGAATTCAATAATAGGTGGAATTAACAAAGAAACAAAGTCACCCACAGAAGAGATGGAGACAACCAAGTTAATAGACTGATCATGTAGAAGTAGTCCCATATTGTTTTCCCATGAAGCCCCATTTGCAAATGTCAAACGTGACCAGGGCCCAGTTGCAGGGAGAGTCAGGAGGTCCTTCCCCAACAGGAAAACTCTGTAAAGTGCGTCCACCTCACAGACAGACACTCCATTCTTTCCACAAATGGACTCAGGCCCTGTCCCCAAAGCAGGACACCTGGCAGTCATTTATCCAATGTGGGGCACCTGGGGCTTGTTTACCCAAGGGCTCCCCCCACAAGGCCGATCGCACCTTGGAGGAAAGCCAAAAGGCAAAGTCATCCCCTCCTTTTAAAGGACCATGGGAACTATCCATATGTCGTTCAATACATATATAGCCTTTTTTTTTTTTTTTTTTTTTTTTTTTTTTTTTTTTTTTTTTTTGGAGCTTTACATTGTACCTTAATGTGACCAGATTTTCCACAGCTGCAACATTTTCTGCCTCGATTACCGTTACCTTGTTGTACCAAGGGTCGGATAGCCGCAGCAAAAGCTGAGGCCATGAAACCAGCATGCTCTTCAGGTGTTCCTACCCCGGAACAAGCATCCATCATTTCAGCAGTACTGGAGTTTTTAGGCAGACTCTGTAAAATACGCTTGCAGGTTGGGTTAGAATTTTCAACACCTAAAGACATGAGTAATGCTTCTCGCAGCTCATGCACAACTATCACCTAAAGACATGAGTAATGCTTCTCACAGCTCATGCACAACTATTTTTCCTTTTTTCCTTTTTTTTTTTTTTTTTTTTTTTTTTTTTCCAAATTATTTTGAGATATTTTACCTACAGTCCAGTCCCAATCTGAGTCAGACCAAACCACAGCCACACTCCCTCTCCACCCCGGCCCCCTTTCCATTTCTTGTCCCAGCCTGCCCACCCCCCAACCACGCTCCTTTTGAAATCTCGCACTCAGGTGAGGTGGGTCAGATGTTTCAGGAACGTGTGGTTCAGGCGGCGGTGGAATGGGCCATTGTTCGTCTGTGTCCATTGTCTCTTCTTCTGTCCCAGACACTTCTCTCTCGCCGCTGGAATAGGCATTCGGTCCAACACTCTGATTCCGGCAGGAAACGCTCCCGGTGGCGAGGGCCTTGAAGCTGCGAACGCTTCAGCTGCTGCCACAGCGCGCGCGGGGGAGAGGGGCGGGGGATGGGGGGGGGTTGGAATGCCGATCGTGCCGCTCCGCTGCGCCAGGCACGGCCGCCGCTCCAGCCGCTGCCGCGGCGTGCGCGGGGGGGGGAATGGGGTTTTTGCAATTTTTTTTTTTTTTTTTTGCCGTTTATCACCCTTAATAACATTGTCCCGCAGAGAGTTCCCACACTTTCTCCACTCCGTTACATCAAACAACGTATTAGGGTCTTTAAAGTGTCCTTTGGCATACCCCCAAGCATATAGGGAGCCCAAAGTCTTTTTACTTATGCATTACACCATACGCTTCTTGTCCTGCCTTCTCTGCGTGTATGTCCCGTATTTCCACAGCGGTAGCAAATTATAGTGGCGTTACGGTCGTTGGAAGACGGAGAGGACGACAGGGGGGCAAGCGCTGCCATCGCCTGCACTGTATTTTCCTGCCCCTGCCGCACAGCTTCACTTAACTGATTACTAAATTGACTCTCTGCTACTGTTGCTCTTAACTGTGTCAATAATTCCCAATCTAAGGGGGATAAGGTGACTTGAATGTTATCATTATCCAAGGGTGTAAAGACAACAGGAAAAACTTCTGAGAGTGCTTCCACAGCTCCACTATCACCCTCTTGCAGTCTATCTGCCGCGAGCTTTTTCCACCCCAGCACACATTCCTGTAGCTGACAGCGTAGTTTTTCTCGGCTACTTTCGGTCTCATTTGGGGCTGTCGAGTCAGAAACCTTCCCCACGGGCGGTGGGACTGGCTCTGAACTCGTTGCCCAGTCCTCAGGCGGAGGAGGCAATTCCTCCTCTGGTGGAGCTGAGGGGATAGGTGCTTCTACGGCAGCCGTAGACATGGTGAATGATCTGTAGCTAGGTGGATTGCACTCTATGCCCGTATCGTGTAAGTATAATTGATTTTTGGCAGTAGCCTCATGAGCTAATTTAGCCGCACGCAACTAACAATTCTCCAATGTTTCCCTAACTTTTTCGCTGTCTTGTCATCATCTAATACGGCATCCCAAATTATATCCCCTAATTTTCGCCATTCTGCAAGTTCATGTATCGTGTTAGGACTAACAAAACAAGCCTTGCTTATCCCATAGGTTATTAGCCCTGGCAACTCCTTTTTAAAATCTAGCTCTTTTTCTTTTTTTTTTTTTTTTTTTTTTTAAAAAAAAAAACCTCTGCACCATATAAATTCCACTCGACTCTCCCTTAATCTTTTTGCCTCTCTCCTAACTCATGAACGGTGTTAGGGTTCACGAAACATCCTTTAGATATGCCGTAAGTTATTAAAGCCGGCAACTCTTTTTTGAAATCTATCTCCTTCTCCTTAACCCCCCTCTGCTTCAAAAACTGAGTTAGCAGCGTCAATGCCGCCTGTCTTTGCATAGTTAAAGTATGAATCTACACAACCTTGATTACCAGTGGTTAGCGACAGCAATTGCTCACCTTTCGCTCCCACCGTTATCTTCCAGCCACTGTGTAATTTCACCCGTGGGATCCGGCACCGTAGTCGCCTGCGACGAGGTGCTTTGATCGTCCTTATTCGCGAGTCGGGACCTGGGATCTTTACTCCGTATTTTTATTCCTCGGTAGTTTCACGCCGACAGGATCACGTCGGGGGTCACCACTTTGTAGGAATCGACGGAGGGAGACTGCACTCTCATGTGAGGTCGGCAGAACTCGATTTATTGCGCAGATACATTTACTTATATATCATTCTTTTGTCAAATCACCACGACTAAGCATATCTTATTATCTTTTTCTTAGGTTTTCATTAGACCACTTCTACATCAATCATTAACTTTTAACCTATGCTTCAGCCTCTAATTATAATATTCTCCGCCTTGCCTGTTAGTTCCCTATCTTATGTAACTTAGTTTCTTGTACTACTCTGCAAGGACAGTACGTCCTTGAGGCCTAATCTTGGCTGCTAGCGCCTGCACAGTAGCCTGTTCGTGCACCTGCTCTAACACTCCATGTCCGTTATTCACAAGCCAAACTCCCACACACTCACACTTACACACACACACACACTCACACACACACACACATACACACACACACACACACTTAAACACACAGACACTTACACACACACACACACACACAGAGACAATTACACACGGACACACACACACGCACTTACACACACACACTTCCACACACACACAGAGACACTTACACACATACACTTCCACACACACACAGACAATTACACACAGACACACACACACAGACACTTACACACACACACACAAAGACACTTACACACACACGCTTACACACAGACACTTACACACAGAAACACGCACAGAGACACACACACACACACACATTTACACACACACACACACTTACACACAGACACAGACTCTTACACACACACACACACTGACACTTCCACACACACAGACACTTAAAAACACACACACACACACACAGACACTTACACACACAGTGACACTTACACACACACACACACAGAGACACACACACACACACTTAGACACACACAGACACTTACACACACACACACACACACACACACACAGACAGTTACACACACACAGAGACACTTACACACACAGACACTTACACACACACACATACACTTACACACACAGACACACAACACACAGACACACACAGACACTTACACACACACAGAGACACACAGAGACACTTACACACACATACTTACACATACACACAGACAATTACACACAGACACACACACACAGACACTTACACACACACACACAAAGACACTTACACACACACGCTTACACACAGACACACACAGAAAGACACACAGAGACACACACACACACACACATTTACACACACACACACACTTACACACAGACACTTACAGACAGATACTGAGACACTTACACACACTTACACACACACACACACACACTTACACACAGACACACACACACACACACACACAGACACTTACACACACACAGAGACACTTTCACACAGAATCACAGAATCACAGAATCACAGAATGTTAGGGATTGGAAGGGACCTTAAAAGATCATCTAGTCCAACCCCCCTGCCAGAGCAGGAATACCTAGATCAGGTCACACAGGAACATGTCCAGGCGGGTTTTGAATGTCTCCGAAGAAGGAGACTCCACACCCTCTCTGGGCAGCCTGTTCCAGTGTTCTGTCACCCTCACTGTGAAGAAATTCTTCCTCACATTTATGCGGAACCTCCGATGTTCCAGCTTACACCCATTGCCCCTTGTCCTATCATTGGCTGTCACTGAGAAGAGCCTGGCTCCATCCTCATGACACTCACCCTTGACATATTTATAAACATTAATGAGGTCACCCCTCAGTCTCCTCTTCTCCAAGCTAAAGAGACCCAGCTCCCTCAGCCTTTCCTCATAAGGGAGATGTTCCACTCCCTTAATCATCTTTGTGGCTCTACGCTGGACTCTCTCGAGCAGTTCCCTGTCCTTCTTGAACTGGGGGGCCCAGAACTGGACACAATACTCCAGATGTGGCCTCACCAAGGCAGAATAGAGGGGAAGGAGAACCTCTCTCGACCTACTAACCACTCCCTTTCTAATACACCCCAGGATGCCATTGGCCTTCTTGGCCACAAGGGCACATTGCTGGCTCATGGTCATCCTGCTGTCCACCAGGACCCCCAGGTCCCTTTCCCCTACGCTGCTCTCCAGCAGGTCAGCTCCCAACCTGTACTGGTACATGGGGTTGTTCTTCCCCAGATGCAAAACTCTACACTTGCCCTTGTTGAAATTCATTAAGTTTCTCCCCGCCCAACTCTCCAGCCTATCAAGGTCTCGTTGAATGGCAGCACAACCCTCTGGTGTGTCAGCCATTCCTCCTAGTTTGGTGTCATCAGCAAACTTGCTGAGGATACATTCTGTACCCTCATCCAAGTCGTTGATGAAGATATTAAACAACACCGGTCCCAGTACCGACCCCTGAGGGACTCCACTAGTCACAGGCCTCCAACTAGACTCCGTCCCATTAACCACAACTCTCTGGCTTCTTCCCTTCAGCCAGTTCATAATCCACCTCACTACCTGATCACTAAACCCATACTTTATCAGCTTATCTACAAGGATGCTGTGGGAGACAGTGTCAAATGCTTTACTGAAATCAAGATAAACCACATCTACCGCTCTACCATCATCTATCCACCTAGTTATTTCCTCATAGAAGGCAATAAGGTTGGTCAAACATGACTTACCCTTGGTAAAACCATGTTGACTGCTCTTAATGACCCCCTCATCCTTGATGTGCCTCGAGATCGTGCCAAGAACAAGCTGTTCCATCACCTTTCCAGGGATGGAGGTGAGGCTGACCGGTCTATAGTTACCCGGGTCCTCCTTCTTGCCCTTCTTATAGATTGGAGTGACATTTGCTATCCTCCAGTCCTCAGGCACCTCTCCTGTTCTCCATGACTTACCAAAGATGATGGAGAGTGGCCTAGCAATGACCTCTGCCAGCTCCCTCAGCACCCTTGGGTGCATTCCATCTGGTCCCATTGATTTATGGATATCCAGATTGCTCAACTGATCCCTAACCCAATCCTCATCTACCAAGGCAAACTCCTCCTTTATCCTGACTTCTTCCGGGGCTACAGGGATCAGGGGCTCCTGGGGAAAGCCTGCAGGAGTAAAGACAGAGGCAAAGAAGGCATTCAGCACCTCTGCCTTCTTTATATCCTCTGTCTCTAGGGCACCCCCCTCATTCATCAGTGGGCCTATATTGCCTCTAGTGTTTGTTTTATTAGCTATGTATTTGAAAAAGCCCTTTCTATTGTCCTTGACCTGGCTTGCAAGGTTAAGTTCTAAGGAGGCCTTAGCTTTCCTGATTGCCTTTCTACATCCTCTGACAACTGTCCTATATTCCTCCCAAGTGACTAGCCCCTCTTTCCATGATCCATAAATTCTTTTTTTCCACCTAAGTTTGCCCAGCAGTTCCTTGTTTAACCACGCTGGTCTCCTAGCTCCCTTACTTGATTTCATACCCATTGGGACACTCTGATCCTGAGCTTGCAAGAAGTGGTCCTTGAATGTTGACCAACTATCTTGAGCCCCTTTACCATCTAGCACCCTGTCCCATGGGACTTCCCTTAACAATTGATTAAGGAGGCTAAAGTTGGCCCTGCGGAAGTCCAGGGTTCTAGTCTTGCTTGGTACTCTATTCCTCCCACACAAGATCCTGAACTCCACCATCTCATGATCACTGCAGCCAAGGCTGCCATCGACCATCACTGCTTCAACAAGACCCTCCTTGTTGGTAAGTACAAGATCCAGCAGTGCTCCTCTCCTAGTCGGCTTATCCACCATTTGCATTAAGTAGTTATCATCAATGCACTGGAGGAATCTCCTAGACTGTGAATGGCTGGCTGTGTAAGTCTTCCAGCAGATATCGGGGTAGTTAAAATCCCCCATGAGGACCAAGGCCTGTAGTTGTGAGGCTGCTTTCAGCTGCCTGTAGAAAGCCTCATCAACTCCCTCATCCTGATCAGGAGGTCTGTAATAGACCCCCACAACTGTATCGCCCATGCCTGCCTGCCCCTTAATTCTTACCCACAGACTTTCAACTTGCCCCTCATCAGTCCCTGGAGAAAACTCAATACATTCAAGTTGCTCCCTCACATAAAGAGCAACTCCACCACCTCGCTTCACTGACCGATCTTTCCTAAAAACGACATAGCCATCCATGACCACATTCCAGTCATGTGAGCTGTCCCACCATGTCTCTGTAATTGCCACCAGGTCATAACCTTTAGACCGCACACAGACCTCTAACTCCTCCTGTTTATTCCCCATACTGCGTGCATTGGTGTACAGGCATTTCAGGTAGCAAGCAGAGCGCACTGGTGGGACCCCTGGGAGGCAGGAGGCCTCGTGGTCAGGGCCTAAACATCTATCCCTTCTCTTCAATGTTTGAAAATCCTCCGTAGACCACCTTCCTTCAGGCCCCAGCATATTGCTCTTGGGCTTGTCTCTAACAGACTCAGTTGTCCCCCCTTCCCCCTTCACATCTAGTTTAAAGCCCTCTCAATGAGCCCTGCTAACTCCTGCCCCAAAAGCCTTCTCCCCCTCTGGGACAAATGCATTCCACCTGTCACCAGGCCAGGTGTCTCATATAGCAGCCCATGATCAAAGAACCCAAAGCCCTGCCTTTGACACCAGTTACGTAGCCATTCATTTATCTGTGAACTCTTCCTGCTTATCTCTTCACCCATTCTTGCAGGAGGTATGGAGGCAAACACTACTTGCACTCCAGACCCCTTAACCAGCCGTCCCAGGGCCCTGAAGTCACTCTTCATAGCCCTTACACTTCTTGTAGTAATTTCGTCCCTGCCAACCTGAAAAACCAACAGTGGGTAGTAATCGGAGGGCTTTACAAGATTAGGGAGTTTCCTTTCAATGTCTCTAATCTGAGCCCCAGGGAGGCAGCAGACTTCCCTGTGGGATGGGTCCGGTCGACAGACGAGCCCTTCTGTTCCCCTCAGAAGGGAGTCGCCCACCACAATTACCCTCCTTTTCTTTTTAATTGAAGAAGTCCTGAGGCGTCGGGATGACTGACAAGCCTTAGGTGATTCGGGAGACTGATCTACCCCTTCAACTTCATTTACTTCTCCCTGAAGTTCCAAGGCGTGGTATCTGTTGCTCAAGGGCAACTGGGAGGGTGAAGGGGGTTGGGAGGGTTTTTGCTTGCCTCTCCGCGGACGGACCACCCTCCATTCCTCCCTATTTCCTGAACCCTCTGCTTCTGTCTGATGACAGGAGGGGAGGGGATCCATCACGTGCCCACCCTTTTCTGACTGCCCTTGCCTCAGGGTGAAGCTTCGCCCATCTATTTCTCTTTCACAATCTCTAATACTTCTAAGTCTTTCTACCTCCTCCATCAGTTCAACCACCTGCCCGAGCAGATCATTTATCTGCTCGCACCTCACACACGCAGTGTCACTGGCTCCCTCCGGTACCAGTGCCAGGCTCAGGCATTCGCTGCAGCCAGAAACCTGCACGGCCGCATGTCTGGTCGGGGGATCTGTCTGAGTCCCCATATTCTTTTTCCCAAGGGTTTTTGGGCGCATTGCAACCATGTCCTATGCGGTCTAAGGTCTATCTAGCTAGTCCTGTCCTCGCGCCGCTCTCCTCGCGCTTGCCTCTCGACTGGCTAGCCGCCGCTCTCTGCTCCGCGTGCCGCTTGCTCTGAGGGGAGCTGCCGAGATGGCCGCTTTTAAAGTTTGCCGCGGCTCTCAGTCACGCCCCCTGCCACGTCAGCCTTTCGGTTTCTCTTGAATTTTTCCTCAGGATTCCCGCTCAGACTCGGGTTTCCTTGCTCTATCCCGGCTTCACCGTCTCCGGGAAGCCCGGCTCCTTCTCGAAGCCTCAGCAAAAGCCAACAGCAAAAGCGAACAGCACTCGCCGCAGCCGCCCCACCGCTCCCACAGCCGCCGCTCTCTGCTCCGCGTGCCGCTTGCTCACATACACTTCCACGCACACACAGACACTTACACACAGAAACACACACAGAGACACACACACACACAGAGACATTTACACACACACACACTGACACTTACACACACACACACAGACACACACATACACAGAGACAGTTACACACACACACACTGACACTTACACAGACACACAGACACTTACACACACACATTTACACACACACAGACACTTACACACACACACAGACTCTTACACATACACACACACTGACACTTCCACACACACAGACACTTAAAAACACACACACACACACACAGACACTTACACACACAGTGACACTTACACACACACACACACAGAGACACACACACACACACTTAGACACACACAGACACTTACACACACACACACACACACACACACACACACACACACAGACAGTTACACACACACAGAGACACTTACACACACAGACACTTACACACACACACATACACTTACACACACAGACACACAACACACAGACACACACAGACACTTACACACACACAGAGACACACAGAGACACTTACACACACATACTTACACATACACACAGACAATTACACACAGACACACACACACAGACACTTACACACACACACACAAAGACACTTACACACACACGCTTACACACAGACACACACAGAAAGACACACAGAGACACACACACACACACACATTTACACACACACACACACTTACACACAGACACTTACAGACAGATACTGAGACACTTACACACACTTACACACACACACACACACACTTACACACAGACACACACACACACACACACACAGACACTTACACACACACAGAGACACTTTCACACAGAATCACAGAATCACAGAATCACAGAATGTTAGGGATTGGAAGGGACCTTAAAAGATCATCTAGTCCAACCCCCCTGCCAGAGCAGGAATACCTAGATCAGGTCACACAGGAACATGTCCAGGCGGGTTTTGAATGTCTCCGAAGAAGGAGACTCCACACCCTCTCTGGGCAGCCTGTTCCAGTGTTCTGTCACCCTCACTGTGAAGAAATTCTTCCTCACATTTATGCGGAACCTCCGATGTTCCAGCTTACACCCATTGCCCCTTGTCCTATCATTGGCTGTCACTGAGAAGAGCCTGGCTCCATCCTCATGACACTCACCCTTGACATATTTATAAACATTAATGAGGTCACCCCTCAGTCTCCTCTTCTCCAAGCTAAAGAGACCCAGCTCCCTCAGCCTTTCCTCATAAGGGAGATGTTCCACTCCCTTAATCATCTTTGTGGCTCTACGCTGGACTCTCTCGAGCAGTTCCCTGTCCTTCTTGAACTGGGGGGCCCAGAACTGGACACAATACTCCAGATGTGGCCTCACCAAGGCAGAATAGAGGGGAAGGAGAACCTCTCTCGACCTACTAACCACTCCCTTTCTAATACACCCCAGGATGCCATTGGCCTTCTTGGCCACAAGGGCACATTGCTGGCTCATGGTCATCCTGCTGTCCACCAGGACCCCCAGGTCCCTTTCCCCTACGCTGCTCTCCAGCAGGTCAGCTCCCAACCTGTACTGGTACATGGGGTTGTTCTTCCCCAGATGCAAAACTCTACACTTGCCCTTGTTGAAATTCATTAAGTTTCTCCCCGCCCAACTCTCCAGCCTATCAAGGTCTCGTTGAATGGCAGCACAACCCTCTGGTGTGTCAGCCATTCCTCCTAGTTTGGTGTCATCAGCAAACTTGCTGAGGATACATTCTGTACCCTCATCCAAGTCGTTGATGAAGATATTAAACAACACCGGTCCCAGTACCGACCCCTGAGGGACTCCACTAGTCACAGGCCTCCAACTAGACTCCGTCCCATTAACCACAACTCTCTGGCTTCTTCCCTTCAGCCAGTTCATAATCCACCTCACTACCTGATCACTAAACCCATACTTTATCAGCTTATCTACAAGGATGCTGTGGGAGACAGTGTCAAATGCTTTACTGAAATCAAGATAAACCACATCTACCGCTCTACCATCATCTATCCACCTAGTTATTTCCTCATAGAAGGCAATAAGGTTGGTCAAACATGACTTACCCTTGGTAAAACCATGTTGACTGCTCTTAATGACCCCCTCATCCTTGATGTGCCTCGAGATCGTGCCAAGAACAAGCTGTTCCATCACCTTTCCAGGGATGGAGGTGAGGCTGACCGGTCTATAGTTACCCGGGTCCTCCTTCTTGCCCTTCTTATAGATTGGAGTGACATTTGCTATCCTCCAGTCCTCAGGCACCTCTCCTGTTCTCCATGACTTACCAAAGATGATGGAGAGTGGCCTAGCAATGACCTCTGCCAGCTCCCTCAGCACCCTTGGGTGCATTCCATCTGGTCCCATTGATTTATGGATATCCAGATTGCTCAACTGATCCCTAACCCAATCCTCATCTACCAAGGCAAACTCCTCCTTTATCCTGACTTCTTCCGGGGCTACAGGGATCAGGGGCTCCTGGGGAAAGCCTGCAGGAGTAAAGACAGAGGCAAAGAAGGCATTCAGCACCTCTGCCTTCTTTATATCCTCTGTCTCTAGGGCACCCCCCTCATTCATCAGTGGGCCTATATTGCCTCTAGTGTTTGTTTTATTAGCTATGTATTTGAAAAAGCCCTTTCTATTGTCCTTGACCTGGCTTGCAAGGTTAAGTTCTAAGGAGGCCTTAGCTTTCCTGATTGCCTTTCTACATCCTCTGACAACTGTCCTATATTCCTCCCAAGTGACTAGCCCCTCTTTCCATGATCCATAAATTCTTTTTTTCCACCTAAGTTTGCCCAGCAGTTCCTTGTTTAACCACGCTGGTCTCCTAGCTCCCTTACTTGATTTCATACCCATTGGGACACTCTGATCCTGAGCTTGCAAGAAGTGGTCCTTGAATGTTGACCAACTATCTTGAGCCCCTTTACCATCTAGCACCCTGTCCCATGGGACTTCCCTTAACAATTGATTAAGGAGGCTAAAGTTGGCCCTGCGGAAGTCCAGGGTTCTAGTCTTGCTTGGTACTCTATTCCTCCCACACAAGATCCTGAACTCCACCATCTCATGATCACTGCAGCCAAGGCTGCCATCGACCATCACTGCTTCAACAAGACCCTCCTTGTTGGTAAGTACAAGATCCAGCAGTGCTCCTCTCCTAGTCGGCTTATCCACCATTTGCATTAAGTAGTTATCATCAATGCACTGGAGGAATCTCCTAGACTGTGAATGGCTGGCTGTGTAAGTCTTCCAGCAGATATCGGGGTAGTTAAAATCCCCCATGAGGACCAAGGCCTGTAGTTGTGAGGCTGCTTTCAGCTGCCTGTAGAAAGCCTCATCAACTCCCTCATCCTGATCAGGAGGTCTGTAATAGACCCCCACAACTGTATCGCCCATGCCTGCCTGCCCCTTAATTCTTACCCACAGACTTTCAACTTGCCCCTCATCAGTCCCTGGAGAAAACTCAATACATTCAAGTTGCTCCCTCACATAAAGAGCAACTCCACCACCTCGCTTCACTGACCGATCTTTCCTAAAAACGACATAGCCATCCATGACCACATTCCAGTCATGTGAGCTGTCCCACCATGTCTCTGTAATTGCCACCAGGTCATAACCTTTAGACCGCACACAGACCTCTAACTCCTCCTGTTTATTCCCCATACTGCGTGCATTGGTGTACAGGCATTTCAGGTAGCAAGCAGAGCGCACTGGTGGGACCCCTGGGAGGCAGGAGGCCTCGTGGTCAGGGCCTAAACATCTATCCCTTCTCTTCAATGTTTGAAAATCCTCCGTAGACCACCTTCCTTCAGGCCCCAGCATATTGCTCTTGGGCTTGTCTCTAACAGACTCAGTTGTCCCCCCTTCCCCCTTCACATCTAGTTTAAAGCCCTCTCAATGAGCCCTGCTAACTCCTGCCCCAAAAGCCTTCTCCCCCTCTGGGACAAATGCATTCCACCTGTCACCAGGCCAGGTGTCTCATATAGCAGCCCATGATCAAAGAACCCAAAGCCCTGCCTTTGACACCAGTTACGTAGCCATTCATTTATCTGTGAACTCTTCCTGCTTATCTCTTCACCCATTCTTGCAGGAGGTATGGAGGCAAACACTACTTGCACTCCAGACCCCTTAACCAGCCGTCCCAGGGCCCTGAAGTCACTCTTCATAGCCCTTACACTTCTTGTAGTAATTTCGTCCCTGCCAACCTGAAAAACCAACAGTGGGTAGTAATCGGAGGGCTTTACAAGATTAGGGAGTTTCCTTTCAATGTCTCTAATCTGAGCCCCAGGGAGGCAGCAGACTTCCCTGTGGGATGGGTCCGGTCGACAGACGAGCCCTTCTGTTCCCCTCAGAAGGGAGTCGCCCACCACAATTACCCTCCTTTTCTTTTTAATTGAAGAAGTCCTGAGGCGTCGGGATGACTGACAAGCCTTAGGTGATTCGGGAGACTGATCTACCCCTTCAACTTCATTTACTTCTCCCTGAAGTTCCAAGGCGTGGTATCTGTTGCTCAAGGGCAACTGGGAGGGTGAAGGGGGTTGGGAGGGTTTTTGCTTGCCTCTCCGCGGACGGACCACCCTCCATTCCTCCCTATTTCCTGAACCCTCTGCTTCTGTCTGATGACAGGAGGGGAGGGGATCCATCACGTGCCCACCCTTTTCTGACTGCCCTTGCCTCAGGGTGAAGCTTCGCCCATCTATTTCTCTTTCACAATCTCTAATACTTCTAAGTCTTTCTACCTCCTCCATCAGTTCAACCACCTGCCCGAGCAGATCATTTATCTGCTCGCACCTCACACACGCAGTGTCACTGGCTCCCTCCGGTACCAGTGCCAGGCTCAGGCATTCGCTGCAGCCAGAAACCTGCACGGCCGCATGTCTGGTCGGGGGATCTGTCTGAGTCCCCATATTCTTTTTCCCAAGGGTTTTTGGGCGCATTGCAACCATGTCCTATGCGGTCTAAGGTCTATCTAGCTAGTCCTGTCCTCGCGCCGCTCTCCTCGCGCTTGCCTCTCGACTGGCTAGCCGCCGCTCTCTGCTCCGCGTGCCGCTTGCTCTGAGGGGAGCTGCCGAGATGGCCGCTTTTAAAGTTTGCCGCGGCTCTCAGTCACGCCCCCTGCCACGTCAGCCTTTCGGTTTCTCTTGAATTTTTCCTCAGGATTCCCGCTCAGACTCGGGTTTCCTTGCTCTATCCCGGCTTCACCGTCTCCGGGAAGCCCGGCTCCTTCTCGAAGCCTCAGCAAAAGCCAACAGCAAAAGCGAACAGCACTCGCCGCAGCCGCCCCACCGCTCCCACAGCCGCCGCTCTCTGCTCCGCGTGCCGCTTGCTCACATACACTTCCACGCACACACAGACACTTACACACAGAAACACACACAGAGACACACACACACACAGAGACATTTACACACACACACACTGACACTTACACACACACACACAGACACACACATACACAGAGACAGTTACACACACACACACTGACACTTACACAGACACACAGACACTTACACACACACATTTACACACACACAGACACTTACACACACACACAGACTCTTACACATACACACACACTGACACTTCCACACACACAGACACTTAAAAACACACACACACACACACAGACACTTACACACACAGTGACACTTACACACACACACACACAGAGACACACACACACACACTTAGACACACACAGACACTTACACACACACACACACACACACACACACACACACACACAGACAGTTACACACACACAGAGACACTTACACACACAGACACTTACACACACACACATACACTTACACACACAGACACACAACACACAGACACACACAGACACTTACACACACACAGAGACACACAGAGACACTTACACACACATACTTACACATACACACAGACAATTACACACAGACACACACACACAGACACTTACACACACACACACAAAGACACTTACACACACACGCTTACACACAGACACACACAGAAAGACACACAGAGACACACACACACACACACATTTACACACACACACACACTTACACACAGACACTTACAGACAGATACTGAGACACTTACACACACTTACACACACACACACACACACTTACACACAGACACACACACACACACACACACAGACACTTACACACACACAGAGACACTTTCACACAGAATCACAGAATCACAGAATCACAGAATGTTAGGGATTGGAAGGGACCTTAAAAGATCATCTAGTCCAACCCCCCTGCCAGAGCAGGAATACCTAGATCAGGTCACACAGGAACATGTCCAGGCGGGTTTTGAATGTCTCCGAAGAAGGAGACTCCACACCCTCTCTGGGCAGCCTGTTCCAGTGTTCTGTCACCCTCACTGTGAAGAAATTCTTCCTCACATTTATGCGGAACCTCCGATGTTCCAGCTTACACCCATTGCCCCTTGTCCTATCATTGGCTGTCACTGAGAAGAGCCTGGCTCCATCCTCATGACACTCACCCTTGACATATTTATAAACATTAATGAGGTCACCCCTCAGTCTCCTCTTCTCCAAGCTAAAGAGACCCAGCTCCCTCAGCCTTTCCTCATAAGGGAGATGTTCCACTCCCTTAATCATCTTTGTGGCTCTACGCTGGACTCTCTCGAGCAGTTCCCTGTCCTTCTTGAACTGGGGGGCCCAGAACTGGACACAATACTCCAGATGTGGCCTCACCAAGGCAGAATAGAGGGGAAGGAGAACCTCTCTCGACCTACTAACCACTCCCTTTCTAATACACCCCAGGATGCCATTGGCCTTCTTGGCCACAAGGGCACATTGCTGGCTCATGGTCATCCTGCTGTCCACCAGGACCCCCAGGTCCCTTTCCCCTACGCTGCTCTCCAGCAGGTCAGCTCCCAACCTGTACTGGTACATGGGGTTGTTCTTCCCCAGATGCAAAACTCTACACTTGCCCTTGTTGAAATTCATTAAGTTTCTCCCCGCCCAACTCTCCAGCCTATCAAGGTCTCGTTGAATGGCAGCACAACCCTCTGGTGTGTCAGCCATTCCTCCTAGTTTGGTGTCATCAGCAAACTTGCTGAGGATACATTCTGTACCCTCATCCAAGTCGTTGATGAAGATATTAAACAACACCGGTCCCAGTACCGACCCCTGAGGGACTCCACTAGTCACAGGCCTCCAACTAGACTCCGTCCCATTAACCACAACTCTCTGGCTTCTTCCCTTCAGCCAGTTCATAATCCACCTCACTACCTGATCACTAAACCCATACTTTATCAGCTTATCTACAAGGATGCTGTGGGAGACAGTGTCAAATGCTTTACTGAAATCAAGATAAACCACATCTACCGCTCTACCATCATCTATCCACCTAGTTATTTCCTCATAGAAGGCAATAAGGTTGGTCAAACATGACTTACCCTTGGTAAAACCATGTTGACTGCTCTTAATGACCCCCTCATCCTTGATGTGCCTCGAGATCGTGCCAAGAACAAGCTGTTCCATCACCTTTCCAGGGATGGAGGTGAGGCTGACCGGTCTATAGTTACCCGGGTCCTCCTTCTTGCCCTTCTTATAGATTGGAGTGACATTTGCTATCCTCCAGTCCTCAGGCACCTCTCCTGTTCTCCATGACTTACCAAAGATGATGGAGAGTGGCCTAGCAATGACCTCTGCCAGCTCCCTCAGCACCCTTGGGTGCATTCCATCTGGTCCCATTGATTTATGGATATCCAGATTGCTCAACTGATCCCTAACCCAATCCTCATCTACCAAGGCAAACTCCTCCTTTATCCTGACTTCTTCCGGGGCTACAGGGATCAGGGGCTCCTGGGGAAAGCCTGCAGGAGTAAAGACAGAGGCAAAGAAGGCATTCAGCACCTCTGCCTTCTTTATATCCTCTGTCTCTAGGGCACCCCCCTCATTCATCAGTGGGCCTATATTGCCTCTAGTGTTTGTTTTATTAGCTATGTATTTGAAAAAGCCCTTTCTATTGTCCTTGACCTGGCTTGCAAGGTTAAGTTCTAAGGAGGCCTTAGCTTTCCTGATTGCCTTTCTACATCCTCTGACAACTGTCCTATATTCCTCCCAAGTGACAAGCCCCTCTTTCCATGATCCATAAATTCTTTTTTTCCACCTAAGTTTGCCCAGCAGTTCCTTGTTTAACCACGCTGGTCTCCTAGCTCCCTTACTTGATTTCATACCCATTGGGACACTCTGATCCTGAGCTTGCAAGAAGTGGTCCTTGAATGTTGACCAACTATCTTGAGCCCCTTTACCATCTAGCACCCTGTCCCATGGGACTTCCCTTAACAATTGATTAAGGAGGCTAAAGTTGGCCCTGCGGAAGTCCAGGGTTCTAGTCTTGCTTGGTACTCTATTCCTCCCACACAAGATCCTGAACTCCACCATCTCATGATCACTGCAGCCAAGGCTGCCATCGACCATCACTGCTTCAACAAGACCCTCCTTGTTGGTAAGTACAAGATCCAGCAGTGCTCCTCTCCTAGTCGGCTTATCCACCATTTGCATTAAGTAGTTATCATCAATGCACTTACACACACATACTGAGACACTTACACACACTTGCACACACACACAGACACTTACACACAGACACACACACACAGACACTTACACACACACACAGACACTTACACACACACACAGACACTTACAAACACACTCAGACACACACACACAGACATTACACACACACACAGAAACTTACACACACACACAGACACTTTCAAACACACACACTCACACTTACACACACACACACACACACACACTTACACATACACACACACGCACACAGACACTTACACACACATACTTACACATACACACAGACAATTACACACAGACACACACACACAGACACTTACACACACACACACAAAGACACTTACACACACACGCTTACACACAGACACACACAGAAACACACACAGAGACACACACACACACACACATTTACACACACACACACACTTACACACAGACACTTACACACACACACTTACACACAGACACTTACACACACATACTGAGACACTTACACACACTTACACACACACACAGACACTTACACACACACACACACACACACAGACTCTTACACACACAGAGACACTTACACACACACACACACACAGACTTAGACACACACACACACTTACACACAGACACTTACACACACATACTGAGACACTTACACACGCTTACACACACACACACTGACACTTACACACACACACAGACACTTATACACACAGACACACACACACAGACACACACAGACACACACACACACACACAGACACTTACACACACACGCTTTCACACAGACACCCACACAGACACTCACAGACACTTACACACAGACACTTACACACACACAGAGACACTTACACACACAGACACACAACACACAGACACACACAGACACTTACACACACACAGAGACACTTTCACACATACACTTCCACACACACACAGACACACACAGAAACACACACACACAGAGACATTTACACACACACACACTGACACTTTCACACACACACACAGACACTTACACACATACTCAGAGACAGTTACACACACACACACTGACACTTACACAGACACACAGACACTTACACACACACACACAAAGACACTTACACACACACGCTTACACACAGACACACACACAGACACACACAGACACACACACACATGTGGGAGTTTGGCTTGTGAATAACGGACATGTAGTGTTAGAGCAGGTGCACGAACAGGCTACTGTGCAGGCGCTAGCAGCCAAGATTAGGCCTCAAGGACATACTGTCCTTGCAGAGTTGTACAAGAAACTAAGTTACATAAGATAGGGAACTAACAGGCAAGGAGGAGAATATGATAATTAGAGGCTGAAGCATAGGTTAAAAGTTAATGATTGATGTAGAAGTGGTCTAATGAAAACCTAAGAAAAAGATAATAAGATATGCTTAGTCGTGGTGATTTGACAGAAGAATGATATATAAGTAAATGTATCTGCGCAATAAAACGAGTTCTGCCGACCTCATATGAGAGTGCAGTCTCCCTCCGTCGATTCCTACACACACACAAACACAGGCACTTATACACACACAGAGACACTTACAGACAGACACTTACACACACACACACAGACACACACAGACACTTACACACACACACACAGACACACACACACAGACACTTACCCTCAGACACTTATACACACATAGACACTTACAGACACTTAATGACTCACACACAGACACTTGCACACAGACACTTACACAGACACACAGACACTTATACACAGGCACTTCCACACACACACAGACACACACAGACACAGACACACACAGACACTTACACACACAAACACACAGACACTTACACACACACGCTTACACACAGACACACACACAGACACACACAGACACTTACACACAGACACTTACACACACACAGACACTTACACACACAGACACTTACACACACACACATACACTTACACACACAGACACACAACACACAGACACACACAGACACTTACACACAGAGACACACACAGACACTTACACACACTTACACACGCACACACACACACACACACAGACACTTACACACACACAGAGACACTTTCACACATACACTTCCACACACACACAGACACTTACACACAGAAACACACACAGAGACACACACACGCACTTACACACAGACACACACACAGACACACACAGACACTTACACACAGACACTTACACACACACAGACACTTACACACACATTTACACACACACACACTGACACTTACACACACACACAGACACTTACACACATACACAGAGACAGTTACACACACACACACTGACACTTACACAGACACACAGACACTTACACACACACATTTACACACACACAGACACTTAAACACACACACACACAGACGCTTACACATACACACACACTTAGACACACACACACACTTACACACAGACACTTACACACACATACTGAGACACTTACACACACTTGCACACACACACAGACACTTACACACAGACACACACACACACAGACACACACACACACAGACACTTACAAACACACTCAGACACACACACACAGACATTACACACACACACAGACACACACACAGACACTTACAAACACACACACTCACACTTACACACACACACACACTCACACACACAGACACACAGACACACAGACACACACTTAGACACACACAGACACTCACACAGACACTTACAAACACACACACTCACACTTACACACACACACACACACACACACACACACGCACACACACACAAACACACACTTACACACACACACACAGTCACACAGACACTTCCAGAAACACAGACAATTACACACGCACACAGACACTTACACACACATACTTACACATACACACAGACAATTACACACAGACACACACACACAGACACACACACACACACAAAGACACATACACACAGACGCTTACACACAGACACTTACACACAGAAACACACACAGAGACACACACACACAAACATTTACACACACACACACACTTACACACAGACACAGACTCTTACACACACACACACTTAGACTCACACACACACACTTACACACAGACACTTACACACACATACTGAGACACTTACACAGACTTACACACACACACAGACACTTACACACACACACACTGACACTTACACACACACAGACACTTACAAACACACACACACACAGACACTTACACACTCAGAGACACTTACACACACACACACACAGACACACACACACACTTAGACACACACAGACACTTACACACACACACACACACACACACACACACACACACTTCCACACACACAGACTCTTACACACACATACTGAGACACTTACACACGCTTACACACACATCCACTGACACTTCCACACACACACAGACACTTATACACACAGACACACACACACACAGACACACACAGACACTTACACACACACACACACAGACAGTTACACACACGCTTATACACAGACACACACACAGACACACACAGACACTTACACACAGACACTTACACACACACAGAGACACTTACACACACAGACACACAACACACAGACACACACAGACACTTACACACACTTACACACGCACACACACAGACACTTACACACAGAAACACACACAGAGACACACACACACACACACAGACATTTACACACACACACACTGACACTTACACACACACACACAGACACTTACACACATACACAGAGACAGTTACACACACACACACTGTCACTTTCACAGACACTCAGACACTTACACACACACACAGACTCTTACACATACACACACACACTTAGACACACACACACTTACACACAGACACTTACACACACATACTGAGACACTTACACACACTTGCACACACACACAGACACTTACACACAGACACACACACACAGACACTTACACACACACACACAGACACTTACACACACACAGAGACACTTACAAACACACACAGACACACACACACAGACATTACACACACACAGACACTTACACACACACACAGACACTTACAAACACACACACTCACTCTAACACACACACACACTCACACACACACATACAGAGACGCACACACACACACTTAGACACACACAGACACTTACACACACACACACACACTTACACATACACACACACGCACACAGACACACACACATACTTACACATACACACAGACAATTACACACAGACACACACACACATACACTTACACACACACACACACAAAGACATTTACACACACGCTTACACACAGACACACACAGAAACACACACAGAGACACACACACACACACACATTTACACACACACACACACTTACACACAGACACTTACACACACATACTGAGACACTTACACACACTTACACACACACACAGACACTTACACACACACACACACACACACACTGACACTTACACACACACAGACACGTACAAACACACACACACACACACAGACACTTACACACACAGAGACACTTACACACACACACACACTTAGACACACACACACACACTTACACACAGACACTTACACACACATACTGAGACACTTACACACGCTTACACACACACACACTGACACTTACACACACAGACACAGACACTTATACACACAGACACACACACTTACACACACACACACACTTACACACACAGAGACACTTACACACACACACACAGACACCACAGACACTTCCACACACACACAGACACTTACACACAGACACTTACACACACACAGAGACACTTTCACACACAGACACTTACACACACACACATACACTTACACACACAGACACACAACACACAGAAACACACAGACACTTACACACACACAGAGACACACACAGACACTTACACACACTTACACACGCACACACACACACACTTACACACAGACACTTACACACACACAGAGACACTTTCACACATACACTTCCACACACACACAGACACTTACACACACATACTGAGACACTTACACACACTTGCACACACACACAGACACTTACACACAGACACACACACACAGACACTTACACACACACACACAGACACTTACACACACACACAGACACTTACAAACACACACAGACACACACACACAGACATTACACACACACACAGACACTTACACACACACACAGACACAAACACACACACTCACACTTACACACACACACTCACACACACACACTTAGACACACACAGACACTTACACACACACACACACACACACTTACACATACACACACACGCACACAGACACATTTACACACACATACTAACACATACACACAGACAATTACACACAGACACACACACACATACACTTACACACACACACACACAAAGACACTTACACACACACGCTTACACACAGACACACACAGAAACACACACAGACACACACACACACACACATTTACACACACACACACACTTACACACAGACACTTACACACACATACTGAGACACTTACACACACTTACACACACACACAGACACTTACACACACACATACACACACACTGACACTTACACACACAGACACGTACAAACACACACACACACACACAGACACTTACAGACACAGAGACACGTACACACACACACACACAGAGACACACACACACACACTTAGACACACACACACACTTACACACACACACACACACTTCCACACACAGAGACTCTTACACACACAAACACTTTTACACACACACACACACTTACACACAGACACTTACACATACATACTGAGACACTTACACACGCTTGCACACACACACACTGACACACACACACTCACACTTACACACACAGAGGCACACACACACACACACACACACACACAGACAAATACACACACAGACACTTACACACGAAGACACTTACACACACGCAGACACTTACAAAGACACACACATGGACACACGCAGATACACACACACTCAGAGACTTACACTCAGTCACTTACACACACACACAGAGACACTTACACACAGACACTTAAACACAGACAGAGACACTTACACATACACTTCACACACACAGACACTTACACACAGAAGCACACAGAGACACACACACACACACACACAGACAGACATTAGCACACACACACACACTGAAACTTAAACACACACAGACACTTACACACACAGAGGGACAGTTACACACACACACACTGACACTTGCACAGACACACAGACACACACACACATTTACACACACACAGGCACACACACACAGAGACTTACACACACACACACACACTTACACACAGAGACTTACACACACACACATACACTTACACACACAGACACACAACACACAGACACACACAGACATACACACACAGAGACACACACAGACACTTACACACACACAGAGACACTTTCACACATACACTTCCACACACACACAGACACTTACACACAGACACACAGACACTTACACACATACACAGAGACAGTTACACACACAAACACTTACACTTACACAGACACACAGACACTTACACACACATACTGAGACACTTACACACACTTGCACACACACACAGACACTTACACACAGACACACACACACACAGACACTTACACACACACACAGACACTTACACACACACACAGACACACACACACAGACATTACACACACACACAGACACACACGCACACAGACACTTACAAACACACACACTCACACTTACACACACACACACACTCACACACACACACACATACACACACACACACACACTTAAACACACAGACACTTACACACACACACACACACACAGAGACAATTACACACGGACACACACACACGCACTTACACACACACACTTCCACACACACACAGAGACACTTACACACATACACTTCCACACACACACAGACAATTACACACAGACACACACACACAGACACTTACACACACACACACAAAGACACTTACACACACACGCTTACACACAGACACTTACACACAGAAACACGCACAGAGACACACACACACACACACATTTACACACACACACACACTTACACACAGACACAGACTCTTACACACACACACACACTGACACTTCCACACACACAGACACTTAAAAACACACACACACACACACAGACACTTACACACACAGTGACACTTACACACACACACACACAGAGACACACACACACACACTTAGACACACACAGACACTTACACACACACACACACACACACACACACAGACAGTTACACACACACAGAGACACTTACACACACAGACACTTACACACACACACATACACTTACACACACAGACACACAACACACAGACACACACAGACACTTACACACAGAAACACACACAGAGACACACACACAGACAGAGACATTTACACACACACACACTGACACTTACACACACACACACAGACCCTTACACACATACACAGAGACAGTTACACACACACACACTGACACTTACACAGACACACAGACACTTACACACACACATTTACACACACACAGACACTTACACACGCATACTGAGACACTTACACACACTTGCACACACACACAGACACTTACACACAGACACACACACACAGACACTTACACACACACACAGACACTTACACACACACACAGACACTTACAAACACACTCAGACACACACACACAGACATAACACACCCACACACAGACACTTACACACACACAGACACTTTCAAACACACACACTCACACTTACACACACACACACACACTCACACACACACACACACACACAGAGACACACACACACACTTAGACACACACAGACACTTACACACACACACACACACACTTACACATACACACACGCACACAGACACTTACACACACATACTTACACATACACACAGACAATTACACACAGACACACACACACAGACAGTTACACACACACACAAAAAGACACTTACACACACACGCTTACACACAGACACACACAGAAACACACACATTTACACACACACACACACACATTTACACACACACACACACTTACACACAGACACTTACACACATATACTGAGACACTTACACACACTTACACACACACACAGACACTTACACACACACACACACACTGACACTTACACACACACAGACACAAACACACACACACACACAGACACTTACACACACAGAGAAACTTACACACACACACACACACAGACACACACACACACACTTCCACACACACAGACTCTTACACACAGACACTTACACACACACACAGACAATTACACACAGACACACACACAGACACACACACACACACTTACACACAGACACATACACACGCATACTGAGACACTTACACACGCTTACACACACACACACTGACACTTACACACACACAGACACTTATACACACAGACACACAGACAGACACACACACACAGACGCTTACACACACACGCTTACAAACAGACACACACACAGACACACACAGACACTTACACACAGACACTTACACACACACAGAGACACTTACACACAGACACACAACACACAGACACACACACTTACACACACACCGAGACACACACAGACACTTACACACACTTACGCACGCACACACTCACACACTTACACACAGACACTTACACACACACACATACACTTACACACAGAAACACACACAGAGACACACACACACACAGAGACATTTTCACACACACACACTGACACTTACACACACACACACAGACACTTACACACATACACAGAGACAGTTACACACACACACACTGACACTTACACAGACACACAGACACTTAGACACACACATTTACACACACACAGACACTTACACAGACACACAGACTCTTACACATACACACACACACTTAGACACACACACACACTTACACACAGACACTTACACACACATACTGAGACACTTACACACAATTGCACACACACACAGACACTTACACAGAGACACACACACACAGACACTTACACACTCACACAGACACTTACACACATACACAGACACTTAGAAACACTCTCAGACACACACACACAGACATTACACACACACACAGACACTTTCACACACACACAGACACTTTCAAACACACACACTCACACTTACACACACACACACACACACACACACACAGACACACACACACACTTAGACACAGACAGACACTTACACACACACACACACACTTACACATACACACACGCACACAGACACTTACACACACACACAGACACTTACAAACACACTCAGACACACACACACAGACATTACACAAACACACAGACACTTTCAAGCACACACACTCACACTTACACACACTCACACTTACACACACACACACACACACACAGACACACACACACACTTAGACACACACAGACACTTACACACACACACACAGACACTTACACACACACACAGACACTTACACACACACACAGACACTTACAAACACACTCAGACACACACACACAGACATTACACACACACACAGACACACACACACACAGACACACACAGACACTTACACACACACTCACACACAGAGACACTTACAGACACACAGACACTTACACACACATACTTACACACAGACACACAAACAGACATACACAGACACTTACACACACAGACACACAACACACAGACACACACAGATACTTACACACACAGAGAGACACACACAGACACTTACACACACTTACACACGCACACACACACACTTACACACAGACACTTACACACACACAGAGACACTTTCACACATACACTTCCACACACACACAGACACTGACAAACAGAAACACACACAGAGACACGCACACACAGAGACATTTACACACACACACACGGTCACTTTCACACACACACACAGACACTTACACACACACACACAGACACTTACACACATACACAGAGACAGTTACACACACACACACTGACACTTACACAGACACACAGACTCTTACACATACACACACACACTTACATACAGCCACAGACACACACACAGACACTTACACACATGCAGACACTTACACACACACACACACACACACACACAGACACTTGCACACACAGACACTTAGACACACACACACACTCACACAGACACTTACAGACACACAGACAATTACACACGCACACAGACACTTACACACACATACTTACACATACACAGACACACACACACACAGAGACAATTACACACAGACACACACACACGCACTTACACACTCACACTTCAACACACAGACACACTTACACACATACACTTCCGCACACAGACAGACAATTACACACAGACACACACACAGAGACACTTACACACACACACACAAAGACACTTACACACACACGCTTACGCACAGACACACACACAGACACACACAGACACACACAAACAGACAAACACAGACACACACACAGAGACACTTACACACACACTTACACACAGACACACACGCAGAGACACTTACACACAGACACTTCCACACACACACATACTGACTCTTACAGACACACACACAGGCACTTACACACACATAGACACTTACACACACACGCTTACACACAGACACACACAGAGACACACACAGACACTTACACACACACACATACACTTACACACACAGACACACAACACACAGACACACACAGACACTTACACACACACAGAGACACACACAGACACTTACACACACTTACACACGCACACACACACACACTTACACACAGACACTTACACACACACAGAGACACTTTCAGACATACACTTCCACACACACACAGACACTTACACACAGAAACACACACAGAGACACACACACAGACAGAGACATTTACACACACACACACTGACACTTACACACACACACACAGACCCTTACACACATACACAGAGACAGTTACACACACACACACTGACACTTACACAGACACACAGACACTTACACACACACATTTACACACACACAGACACTTACACACGCATACTGAGACACTTACACACACTTACACACACACACACACACTCACACACACACACACACACACAGAGACACACACACACACTTAGACACACACAGACACTTACACACACACACACACACTTACACATACACACACGCACACAGACACTTACACACACATACTTACACATACACACAGACAATTACACACAGACACACACACACAGACAGTTACACACACACACAAAAAGACACTTACACACACACGCTTACACACAGACACACACAGAAACACACACATTTACACACACACACACACACATTTACACACACACACACACTTACACACAGACACTTACACACATATACTGAGACACTTACACACACTTACACACACACACAGACACTTACACACACACACACACACTGACACTTACACACACACAGACACAAACACACACACACACACAGACACTTACACACACAGAGAAACTTACACACACACACACACACAGACACACACACACACACTTCCACACACACAGACTCTTACACACAGACACTTACACACACACACAGACAATTACACACAGACACACACACAGACACACACACACACACTTACACACAGACACATACACACGCATACTGAGACACTTACACACGCTTACACACACACACACTGACACTTACACACACACAGACACTTATACACACAGACACACAGACAGACACACACACACAGACGCTTACACACACACGCTTACAAACAGACACACACACAGACACACACAGACACTTACACACAGACACTTACACACACACAGAGACACTTACACACAGACACACAACACACAGACACACACACTTACACACACACCGAGACACACACAGACACTTACACACACTTACGCACGCACACACTCACACACTTACACACAGACACTTACACACACACACATACACTTACACACAGAAACACACACAGAGACACACACACACACAGAGACATTTTCACACACACACACTGACACTTACACACACACACACAGACACTTACACACATACACAGAGACAGTTACACACACACACACTGACACTTACACAGACACACAGACACTTAGACACACACATTTACACACACACAGACACTTACACAGACACACAGACTCTTACACATACACACACACACTTAGACACACACACACACTTACACACAGACACTTACACACACATACTGAGACACTTACACACAATTGCACACACACACAGACACTTACACAGAGACACACACACACAGACACTTACACACACACACAGACACTTACACACATACACAGACACTTAGAAACACTCTCAGACACACACACACAGACATTACACACACACACAGACACTTTCACACACACACAGACACTTTCAAACACACACACTCACACTTACACACACACACACACACACACACACACAGACACACACACACACTTAGACACAGACAGACACTTACACACACACACACACACTTACACATACACACACGCACACAGACACTTACACACACATACTTACACATACACACAGACAATTACACACAGACACACACACACAGACACTTACACACACACACAAAAAGACACTTACACACACACGCTTACACACAGACACACACAGAAACACAGACATTTACACACACACACACACACATTTACACACACACACACACTTACACACAGACACTTACACACATATACTGAGACACTTACACACACTTACACACACACACAGACACTTACACACACACACACACACTGACACTTACACACACACAGACACAAACACACACACACACACAGACACTTACACACACAGAGAAACTTACACACACACACACACACAGACACACACACACACACTTCCACACACACAGACTCTTACACACAGACACTTACACACACACACAGACAATTACACACAGACACACACACAGACACACACACACACACTTACACACAGACACATACACACGCATACTGAGACACTTACACACGCTTACACACACACACACTGACACTTACACACACACAGACACTTATACACACAGACACACAGACAGACACACACACACAGACGCTTACACACACACGCTTACAAACAGACACACACACAGACACACACAGACACTTACACACAGACACTTACACACACACAGAGACACTTACACACAGACACACAACACACAGACACACACACTTACACACACACAGAGACACACACAGACACTTACACACACTTACGCACGCACACACTCACACACTTACACACAGACACTTACACACACACACATACACTTACACACAGAAACACACACAGAGACACACACACACACAGAGACATTTTCACACACACACACTGACACTTACACACACACACACAGACACTTACACACATACACAGAGACAGTTACACACACACACACTGACACTTACACAGACACACAGACACTTACACACACACATTTACACACACACAGACACTTACACAGACACACAGACTCTTACACATACACACACACACTTAGACACACACACACACTTACACACAGACACTTACACACACATACTGAGACACTTACACACACTTGCACACACACACAGACACTTACACAGAGACACACACACACAGACACTTACACACACACACAGACACTTACACACATACACAGACACTTAGAAACACTCTCAGACACACACACACAGACATTACACACACACACAGACACTTTCACACACACACAGACACTTTCAAACACACACACTCACACTTACACACACACACACACTCACACACACACACACAGACACACACACACTTAGACACACACAGACACTTACAGACACACACACACACACACACTTACACATACACACACACGCACACAGACACTTACACACACACACACTCACACAGACACTTACAGACACACAGACAATTACACACGCACACAGACACTTACACACACATACTTACACATACACAGACACACACACACACAGAGACAATTACACACAGACACACACACACGCACTTACACACACACACTTCCACACACACACAGAGACACTTACACACATACACTTCCACACACACACAGACAATTACACACAGACACACACACACAGACACTTACACACACACACACAAAGACACTTACACACACACGCTTACACACAGACACACTCACAGACACACACAGACACACACACACACACACAGACACTTACACACATACACAGAGACAGTTACACACACACACACTGACACTTACACAGACACACAGACACTTACACACACACATTTACACACACACAGACACTTAGACACACACACAGACTCTTACACATACACACACACACTTAGACACACACACACACTTACACACAGACACACACACATACTGAGACACTTACACACACTTGCACACACACACAGACACTTACACACAGACACACACACACAGACACTTACACACACACAGACACTTACACACACACACAGACACTTACAAACACACTCAGACACACACACACAGACATTACACACACACACAGACACTTTCAAGCACACACACTCACACTTACACACACTCACACTTACACACACACACACACACACACAGAGACACACACACACACTTAGACACACACAGACACTTACACACACACACACAGACACTTACACACACACACAGACACTTACACACACACACAGACACTTACAAACACACTCAGACACACACACAGACATTACACACACACACAGACACTTACACACACACACAGACACTTTCAAACACACACACTCACACTTACACACACTCACACTTACACACACACACACACACACACACAGACACACACACACACACTTAGACACACACAGACACTTACACACACACACACACACTTACACATACACACACACGCACACAGACACTTACACACACATACTTACACACACACACAGACAATTACACACACACACACACACACTGACGCTTACACACACACAGACACAAACACACACACACACACACAGGCACTTACACACACAGAGACACTTACACACACATACTGAGACACTTACACACGCTTACACACACACACACTGACACATACACACAGACACACAGACAGACACACACCCACAGACGCTTACACACACACGCTTACACACAGACACACACACAGACACACACAGACACTTACACACAGACACTTACACACACACAGAGACACACACAGACACTTACACACACTTACACACGCACACACACACACTTACACACAGACACTTACACACTCACACAGACACACACAGAAACACACAGAGAGACACACACACACACAGAGACATTTACACACACACACACTGACACTTACACACACACAGACACTTACACACATACACAGAGACAGTTACACACACACACACTGACACTTACACAGACACACAGACACTTACACACACACATTTACACACACACAGACACTTACACACACACACAGACACTTACACATACACACACACACTTAGACACACACACACACTTACACACAGACACTTACACACACATACTGAGACACTTACACACACTTGCACACACACATAGACACTTACACACAGACACACACACACAGACACTTACACACACACACAGACACTCACACACACACAGACACACACACACACACTTAGACACACACAGACACTTACACACACACACACACTTACACATACACACACGCACACAGACACTTACACACACACACTCACACAGACACTTGCAGACACACAGACAATTACACACGCACACAGACACTTGCACAAACATAATTACACATACACAGACACACACACACACAGAGACAATTACACACAGACACACACACACGCACTTACACACACACACACACTCACACAGACACTTGCAGACACACAGACAATTACACACGCACACAGACACTTAGACAAACATACTTACACATACACAGACACACACACACACAGAGACAATTACACACAGACACACACACACGCACTTACACACACACACTTCCACACACACACAGAGACACTTACACACATACACTTCCACACACACACAGACAATTACACACAGACACACACACACAGACACTTACACACACACACACAAAGACACTTACACACACACGCTTACACACAGACACACTCACAGACACACACAGACACACACACACACAGACAAACATAGACACTTACACACACACACGCACACACAGAGACACTTACAGACACACAGACACTTACACACACACACACACAGACACTTACACCCACACGCTTACACACAGACACACACACAGACACACACAGACACTTACACACAGACACTTACACACACACACAGACACTTACAGACACACACATAAACTTACACACACAGACGCACAACACACAGACACACACTGACACTTAAACACACACATAGACACACACACACAGACACTTACACACACTTACACACACACACACACACACACACTTACACACAGACACTTACACACACACAGAGACACTTTCACACATACACTTCCACACACACACAGACACTTACACACAGAAACACACACAGAGACACGCACACACACACAGACATTTACACACACACACACTGACACTTACACAGACACACAGACACTTACACACACACACACAGACTCTTACACATACACACACACACTTAGACACAGACACTTACACACGCATACTGAGACACTTACACACACTTGCACACACACACAGACACACACACACACAGACACTTACAAACACATACAGACACACACACACAGACACTTACACACACACACACACACAGACACACACAGACACTAACACACTCACACACACACACAGACACACACACACACTGAGACACACACAGACTCTTAAACACACACACACACTTAGACACACACACACACACTTACACACAGACACTTACACACACATACTGAGACACTTACACACGCTTACACACACACACACAGACACTTACACACACACACAGACACTTATACACACAGACACACACACAGACACACACAGACACTAACACACAGACACTTACACACACACACAGACACACACACAGACACACAACACACAGACACACACAGACACTTACACACACACACAGACACTTACACACACACACAGACACTTACAAACACACTCAGACACACACACAGACATTACACACACACACAGACACTTACACACACACACACTTACACACACACACACAGACACTTGCACACATACACAGAGACAGTTACACACACACACACTGACACTTACACACACACACAGACACTTTCAAACACACACACTCACACTTACACACACTCACACTTACACACACACACACACACACACACACAGACACACACACACACACTTAGACACACACAGACACTTACACACACACACACACACTTACACATACACACACACGCACACAGACACTTACACACACATACTTACACACACACACAGACAATTACACACACACACACACACACTGACACTTACACACACACAGACACAAACACACACACACACACACAGGCACTTACACACACAGAGACACTTACACACACATACTGAGACACTTACACACGCTTACACACACACACACTGACACATACACACAGACACACAGACAGACACACACACACAGACGCTTACACACACACGCTTACACACAGACACACACACAGACACACACAGACACTTACACACAGACACTTACACACACACAGAGACACACACAGACACTTACACACACTTACACACGCACACACACACACTTACACACAGACACTTACACACTCACACAGACACACACAGAAACACACAGAGAGACACACACACACACAGAGACATTTACACACACACACACTGACACTTACACACACACAGACACTTACACACATACACAGAGACAGTTACACACACACACACTGACACTTACACAGACACACAGACACTTACACACACACATTTACACACACACAGACACTTACACACACACACAGACACTTACACATACACACACACACTTAGACACACACACACACTTACACACAGACACTTACACACACATACTGAGACACTTACACACACTTGCACACACACATAGACACTTACACACAGACACACACACACAGACACTTACACACACACACAGACACTCACACACACACAGACACACACACACACACTTAGACACACACAGACACTTACACACACACACACACTTACACATACACACACGCACACAGACACTTACACACACACACACACTCACACAGACACTTGCAGACACACAGACAATTACACACGCACACAGACACTTACACAAACATAATTACACATACACAGACACACACACACACAGAGACAATTACACACAGACACACACACACGCACTTACACACACACACACACTCACACAGACACTTGCAGACACACAGACAATTACACACGCACACAGACACTTACACAAACATACTTACACATACACAGACACACACACACACAGAGACAATTACACACAGACACACACACACGCACTTACACACACACACTTCCACACACACACAGAGACACTTACACACATACACTTCCACACACACACAGACAATTACACACAGACACACACACACAGACACTTACACACACACACACAAAGACACTTACACACACACGCTTACACACAGACACACTCACAGACACACACAGACACACACACACACAGACAAACACAGACACTTAAACACACACACGCACACACAGAGACACTTACAGACACACAGACACTTACACACACACACACACAGACACTTACACACACACGCTTACACACAGACACACACACAGACACACACAGACACTTACACACAGACACTTACACACACACACAGACACTTACAGACACACACATAAACTTACACACACAGACGCACAACACACAGACACACACTGACACTTAAACACACACATAGACACACACACACAGACACTTACACACACTTACACACACACACACACACACACACTTACACACAGACACTTACACACACACAGAGACACTTTCACACATACACTTCCACACACACACAGACACTTACACACAGAAACACACACAGAGACACACACACAGACATTTACACACACACACACTGACACTTACACAGACACACAGACACTTACACACACACACACAGACTCTTACACATACACACACACACTTAGACACAGACACTTACACACGCATACTGAGACACTTACACACACTTGCACACACACACAGACACACACACACACAGACACTTACAAACACACACAGACACACACACACAGACACTTACACACACACACACACACAGACACACACAGACACTAACACACTCACACACACACACAGACACAGACACACACTGAGACACACACAGACTCTTAAACACACACACACACTTAGACACACACACACACACTTACACACAGACACTTACACACACATACTGAGACACTTACACACGCTTACACACACACACACAGACACTTACACACACACACAGACACTTATACACACAGACACACACACAGACACACACAGACACTAACACACAGACACTTACACACACACACAGACACTTACACACACAGACACACAACACACAGACACACACAGACACTTACACACACACACAGACACTTACACACACACACAGACACTTACAAACACACTCAGACACACACACAGACATTACACACACACACAGACACTTACACACACACACACTTACACACACACACACAGACACTTGCACACATACACAGAGACAGTTACACACACACACACAGACACTTACACAGACACACAGACACTTACATACACACACACACTCTTACACATACACACACACACTTAGACACACACACACACACTTACACACAGACACTTACACACGCATACTGAGACACTTACACACACTTGCACACACACACAGACACACACACACACAGACACTTACAAACACACACAGACACACACACACAGACACTTACACACACACACACAGACGCACACAGACACTAACACACTCACACTTACACACACACAGACACACACACACTTAGACACACACAGACTCTTACACACACACACACACTTAGACACACACACACACACACACACACACACTTACACACAAATACTGAGGCACTTACACACGCTCACACACACACACACAGACACTTACACACACACACAGACACTTATACACACAGACACACACACAGACACACACACTCACAGACACACACAGACACACACACACACACAGACACTTACACACACACATTTACACACAGACACACACACAGACACACACAGACACACAACACACAGACACACACAGACACTTACACACACACACAGACACACACACAGACACACACACGCACACAGACACTTACACACACATACTTACACATACACACAGACAATTACACACAGACACACACACACAGACACTTACACACACACACACAAAGACACTTACACACACACGCTTACACACAGACACACACAGAAACACACACATTTACACACAAACACACACATTTACACACACACACACACTTACACAAAGACACTTACACACACATACTGAGACACTTACACTTACACACACACACAGACACTTACACACACACACACACACACTGACACTTACACACACACAGACACTTACAAACACACACACACACACAGACACTTACACACACAGAGACACTTACACACACACATACACAGAGACACACACACACACACTTAGACACACACAGACACTTACACACACACACACACACACTTCCACACACACAGACTCTTACACACACACACACACTTAGACACACACACACACACTTACACACAGACACTTACACACACACACAGACACTTATACACACAGACACACAGACAGACACACACACACACACAGACACACACAGACACTTACATACAGACACTTACACACACACAGAGACACTTACACACACAGACACTTACACACACACACATACACTTACACACACAGACACACAACACACAGACACACACAGACACTTACACACACACAGAGACATACACAGACACTTACACACACTTACACACGCACACACACACACAGACAAAAACAGACACTTACACACACACAGAGACACTTTCACACATACACTTACACACACACACAGACACACACAGAAACACACACATTTACACACACACACACAGAGACATTTACACACACACACACTGACACTTACACACACACACAGAGACACTTACACACATACACAGAGACAGTTACACACACACACACTGACACTTACACAGACACACAGACTCTTACACATACACACACACAGACGCACACACACACTTACACACAGACACTCACACACAATTACTGAGACACTTACACACACTTGCACACACACACAGACACTTACACACAGACACACACACACAGACACTTACACACACACACAGAAACTTACACACACACGCAGACACTTACAAACACACTCAGACACACACACACAGACATTACACACACACACACACACTTACACATACACACACGCACACAGACACTTACACACACATACTTACACATACACAGACACACACACACAGAGACAATTACACACAGACACACACACACGCACTTACACACACACACTTCCACACACACACACAGACACTTACACACACACACACACAGACACTTACACACAAACGCTTACACACATACACACACAGACACTTACACGCAGACACTTACACACACACACAGACACACACACTGACACACAACACACAGACACACACAGACACTTACACACATACACAGACACTTACAAACACACTCAGACACACACACACAGACATTACACACACACACAGACACTTACACACACACACAGACACTTTCAAACACACACACTCACACTTACACACACACACACACACTCACACACACACAGACACACACACACACACTTACACATACACACACACGAACACAGACACTTACACACACATACTTACACATACACACAGACAATTACACACAGACACACACACACAGACACTTACACACACACACACCAAGACACTTACACACACACGCTTACACACAGACACACACAGAAACACACACACAGACACACTCACACACACATTTACACACACACACACACACTTACACACAGACACTAACACACACATACTGAGACGCTTACACACACTTACACACACACACAGACACTTACACACACACACACATACACTGACACTTACACACACACAGACACTTACCAACACACACACACACACAGACACTTACACACTCAGAGACACTTACACACACACACACACAGAGACACACACACACACACACACAGACACTTACACACACACACACACACACACACACACTTCCACACACACAGACTCTTACACACACACACACACTTAGACACACACACACACACTTACACACAGACACTTACACACACATACTGAGACACTTACACACGCTTACACACACACACACTGACACTTACACAGACACACAGACACTTACACACACACATTTACACACACAAAGACACTTACACACACACACAGACTCTTACACATACACACACACACTCAGACACACACACACACTTACACACAGACACTTACACACACATACTGAGACACTTACACACACTTGCACACACACACAGACACTTACACACAGACACACACACAGACACTTACACACACACAGAAACACTGACACACACACACAGACACTTTCAAACACACACACTCACACTTACACACACACACACTCACACACACACACACACAGACACACACACACACACTTAGACACACAGAGACACTTACACACACACACACACACTTACACATACACACACACGCACACAGACACTTACACACACACACACACTCACACAGACACTTACAGACACACAGACAATTACACACGCACACAGACATTTACACACACATACTTACACATACACAGACACACACACACACAGAGACAATTGCACACAGACACACACACACGCACTTACACACACACACTTCCACACACACACAGAGACACATACACACATACACTTACACACACACACAGACAATTACACACAGACACACACACACAGACACTTACACACACACACACAAAGACACTTACACACACACGCTTACACACAGACACACTCACAGACACACACAGACACACACACACACAGACAAACACAGACACTTACACACACAGAGACACTTACAGACAGACACTTACACACACACACACACACTTACACACCGACAGACACACACAGAGACACACACAGACACTTCCACACACTTACACACACACACACAGACACACACACACACAGAGAGACATTTACAGACACACACACTGACAGTTACACACACACACACAGACACTTACACCCATACACAGAGACAGTTACACACACACACACTGACCCTTACACAGACACACAGACACTTACACACACACATTTACACTTACACACACAGATACACAACACACAGACAAACACAGACACACACACACACACAAACAGACATTTACACACACACTGATACACATACACACACAGACAGTTACACACACACACACAGACAGTTACACACACACACACACTCACACTTACACACACACACAGACACACACACAGACTTTCACACAGACTCTTATACACACATAGACACTGACAGACACTTAATTACACACACACAGACACTTACACACAGACACACACACACACAGACACACACAGACACTTCCACACAGACACACACACTTACACACAGACACACACACACAGAGACACTTACAGACAGACACTTACACACACACAGAGACACTTACACACATACACTTCCACACACACACAGACACTTACACACAGAAACACACGGAGAGAGACACACACAGACACACACACAGACAGTTGCACACACACACACTGACACTTACACACACACACACTGACACTTACACACACACATTAACACACACACAGACACTCACACACAGATACTCTTACACACACACACAGACACTTCCACACAGACACACACACAGAGACACTGACACACAGACACTTCCACACACACACAGGCACAGACACACAGACACACACACACACACAAACAGACATTTACACACACACTGACACACATACACACACAGACACTTACACACACTCACACAGACAGTTACACACACACACACTGACACTTACTCACACACACAGACACGTACACACACACAGACTTTCACACAGACTCTTATACACACATAGGCACTTACAGACACTTAATTACACACACACAGACACTTACACACAGACACACCCAGACACACACAGACACTTACACACACACACAGACACACACACACAGACGCTTACACACAGACACACACACACACAGAGACACACACACACACCCCGACACACACAGAGACTTACACACAGACACACACAGACACTTACACACACACACACAGACACACACACACACAGACAATTACACACACACACAGACACACACAGACACTTACACACACACACACACAGACACTTACACACACACACACAGACACACACACACACACACACTTACATACAGCCACAGACACACACACAGACACTTACACACACGCAGACACTTACACACACACACACACACACACACAGACACTTGCACACACAGACACTTACACACACACACACACTCACACAGACACTTACAGACACACAGACAATTACACACGCACACAGACACTTACACACACATACTTACACATACACAGACACACACACACACAGAGACAATTACACACACACACACACGCACTTACACACTCACACTTCAACACACAGACACACTTACACACATACACTTCCGCACACAGACAGACAATTACACACAGACACTTACACACACACACACAAAGACACTTACACACATACACAGAGACAGTTTCACACACACACACTGACACTTACACAGACACACAGACACTTACACACACACATTTACACACACACAGACACTTACACACACACACAGACTCTTTCACATACACACACACACTTAGACACACACACACACTTACACACAGACACTTACACACACATACTGAGACACTTACACACACTTGCACACACACACAGACACTTACACACAGACACACACACACAGACACTTACACACACACACAGACACTTACACACACACACAGACACTTACAAACACACTCAGACACACACACACAGACATTACACACACACACACAGACACTTACACACACACACAGACATTTTTAACACACACACTCACACTTACACACACGCACACACACTCACACACACACACACACACAGACACACACACACACACAGACACACACACACACTTAGACACACACACACACACTTATACATACACACACGCACACAGACACTTACACACACATACTTACACATACACACAGACAATTACACACAGACACACACACACAGACACTTACACACACACACACAAAGACACACACACACGCTTACACACAGACACACACAGAAACACACACATTTACACACACACACACACATTTACACACACTTACACACACACACACACTGACACTTACACACACACAGACACAAACACACACACACACACAGACACTTACACACACAGAGAAACTTACACACACACACACACACAGACACACACACACACACTTCCACACACACAGACTCTTACACACACACACACACACTTAGACACACACACACACACTTACACACAGACACATACACACGCATACTGATACACTTACACACGCTTACACACACACACACTGACACTTACACACACACAGACACTGATACACACAGACACACAGACAGACACACACACACAGACGCTTACACACACACGCTTACAAACAGACACACACACAGACACACACAGACACTTACACACAGACACTTACACACACACAGAGACACTTACACACACAGACACACAACACACAGACACACACACTTACACACACACAGAGACACACACAGACACTTACACACACTTACACACGCACACACTCACACACTTACACACAGACACACACACATACACTTACACACAGAAACACGCACAGAGACACACACACACACAGAGACATTTTCACACACACACACTGACACTTACACACACACACACAGACACTTACACACATACACAGAGACAGTTACACACACACACACTGACACTTACACAGACACACAGACACTTACACACACACATTTACACACACACAGACACTTACACAGACACACAGACTCTTACACATACACACACACACTTAGACACACACACACACTTACACACAGACACTTACACACACATACTGAGACACTTACACACACTTGCACACACACACAGACACTTACACAGAGACACACACACACAGACACTTACACACACTCACAGACACTTACACACATACACAGACACTTAGAAACACTCTCAGACACACACACACAGACATTACACACACACACAGACACTTTCACACACACACAGACACTTTCAAACACACACACTCACACTTACACACACACACACACTCACACACACACACACACACACACTTACACATACACACACACGCACACAGACACTTACACACACACACACTCACACAGACACTTACAGACACACAGACAATTACACACGCACACAGACACTTACACACACATACTTACACATACACAGACACACACACACACAGAGACAATTACACACAGACACACACACACGCACTTACACACACACACTTCCACACACACACAGAGACACTTACACACATACACTTCCACACACACACAGACAATTACACACAGACACACACACACAGACACTTACACACACACACACAAAGACACTTACACACACACGCTTACACACAGACACACTCACAGACACACACAGACACACACACACACACAGACACACACACACACACACAGACACTTACACACATACACAGAGACAGTTACACACACACACACTGACACTTACACAGACACACAGACACTTACACACACACATTTACACACACACAGACACTTACACACACACACAGACTCTTACACATACACACACACACTTAGACACACACACACACTTACACACAGACACACACACATACTGAGACACTTACACACACTTGCACACACACACAGACACTTACACACAGACACACACACACAGACACTTACACACACACACAGACACTTACACACACACACAGACACTTACAAACACACTCAGACACACACACACAGACATTACACACACACACAGACACTTTCAAGCACACACACTCACACTTACACACACTCACACTTACACACATACACACACACACACACACACACACACACACTTACACACACACAGACACTTACACACACACACACAGACACTTACACACACACACAGACACTTACACACACACACAGACACTTACAAACACACTCAGACACACACACACAGACATTACACACACACACAGACACTTACACACACACACAGACACTTTCAAACACACACACTCACACTTACACACACTCACACTTACACACACACACACACAGACACACAGACACACACACACACACTTAGACACACACAGACACTTACACACACACACACACACTTACACTTACACACACACGCACACAGACACTTACACACACATACTTACACACACACACAGACAATTACACACACACACACACACACTGACACTTACACACACACAGACACAAACACACACACACACACACACAGGCACTTACACACACAGAGACACTTACACACACACACAGAGACACACACACACACACTTAGACACACACAGACACTTACACACACATACTGAGACACTTACAGACGCTTACACACACACACACTGACACATACACACAGACACACAGACAGACACACACACACAGACGCTTACACACACACGCTTACACACAGACACACACACAGACACACACAGACACTTACACACAGACACTTACACACACACAGAGACACACACAGACACTTACACACACTTACACACGCACACACACACACTTACACACAGACACTTACACGCTCACACAGACACTTACACACAGAAACACACACAGAGACACACACACACAGAGACATTTGCACACACACACACTGACACTTACACACACACAGACACTTACACACATACACAGAGACAGTTACACACACACACACTGACACTTACACAGACACACAGACACTTACACACACACATTTACACACACACAGACACTTACACACACACACAGACACTTACACATACACACACACACACACAGACACACACAGACACTTCCACACAGACACACACACTTACACACAGACACACACACACAGAGACACTTACAGACAGACACTTACACACACACAGAGACACTTACACACATACACTTCCACACACACACAGACACTTACACACAGAAACACACGGAGAGAGACACACACAGACACACACACAGACAGTTGCACACACACACACTGACACTTACACACACACACACTGACACTTACACACACACATTAACACACACACAGACACTCACACACAGATACTCTTACACACACACACAGACACTTCCACACAGACACACACACAGAGACACTGACACACAGACACTTCCACACACACACAGGCACAGACACACAGACACACACACACACACAAACAGACATTTACACACACACTGACACACATACACACACAGACACTTACACACACTCACACAGACAGTTACACACACACACACTGACACTTACTCACACACACAGACACGTACACACACACAGACTTTCACACAGACTCTTATACACACATAGGCACTTACAGACACTTAATTACACACACACAGACACTTACACACAGACACACCCAGACACACACAGACACTTACACACACACACAGACACACACACACAGACGCTTACACACAGACACACACACACACAGAGACACACACACACACCCCGACACACACAGAGACTTACACACAGACACACACAGACACTTACACACACACACACAGACACACACACACACAGACAATTACACACACACACAGACACACACAGACACTTACACACACACACACACAGACACTTACACACACACACACAGACACACACACACACACACACTTACATACAGCCACAGACACACACACAGACACTTACACACACGCAGACACTTACACACACACACACACACACACACAGACACTTGCACACACAGACACTTACACACACACACACACTCACACAGACACTTACAGACACACAGACAATTACACACGCACACAGACACTTACACACACATACTTACACATACACAGACACACACACACACAGAGACAATTACACACACACACACACGCACTTACACACTCACACTTCAACACACAGACACACTTACACACATACACTTCCGCACACAGACAGACAATTACACACAGACACTTACACACACACACACAAAGACACTTACACACATACACAGAGACAGTTTCACACACACACACTGACACTTACACAGACACACAGACACTTACACACACACATTTACACACACACAGACACTTACACACACACACAGACTCTTTCACATACACACACACACTTAGACACACACACACACTTACACACAGACACTTACACACACATACTGAGACACTTACACACACTTGCACACACACACAGACACTTAAACACAGACACACACACACAGACACTTACACACACACACAGACACTTACACACACACACAGACACTTACAAACACACTCAGACACACACACACAGACATTACACACACACACACAGACACTTACACACACACACAGACATTTTTAACACACACACTCACACTTACACACACGCACACACACTCACACACACACACACACACAGACACACACACACACACAGACACACACACACACTTAGACACACACACACACACTTATACATACACACACGCACACAGACACTTACACACACATACTTACACATACACACAGACAATTACACACAGACACACACACACAGACACTTACACACACACACACAAAGACACACACACACGCTTACACACAGACACACACAGAAACACACACATTTACACACACACACACACATTTACACACACTTACACACACACACAGACACTTACACACACACACACACTGACACTTACACACACACAGACACAAACACACACACACACACAGACACTTACACACACAGAGAAACTTACACACACACACACACACAGACACACACACACACACTTCCACACACACAGACTCTTACACACACACACACACACTTAGACACACACACACACACTTACACACAGACACATACACACGCATACTGATACACTTACACACGCTTACACACACACACACTGACACTTACACACACACAGACACTGATACACACAGACACACAGACAGACACACACACACAGACGCTTACACACACACGCTTACAAACAGACACACACACAGACACACACAGACACTTACACACAGACACTTACACACACACAGAGACACTTACACACACAGACACACAACACACAGACACACACACTTACACACACACAGAGACACACACAGACACTTACACACACTTACACACGCACACACTCACACACTTACACACAGACACACACACACACATACACTTACACACAGAAACACGCACAGAGACACACACACACACAGAGACATTTTCACACACACACACTGACACTTACACACACACACACAGACACTTACACACATACACAGAGACAGTTACACACACACACACTGACACTTACACAGACACACAGACACTTACACACACACATTTACACACACACAGACACTTACACAGACACACAGACTCTTACACATACACACACACACTTAGACACACACACACACTTACACACAGACACTTACACACACATACTGAGACACTTACACACACTTGCACACACACACAGACACTTACACAGAGACACACACACACAGACACTTACACACACTCACAGACACTTACACACATACACAGACACTTAGAAACACTCTCAGACACACACACACAGACATTACACACACACACAGACACTTTCACACACACACAGACACTTTCAAACACACACACTCACACTTACACACACACACACACTCACACACACACACACACACACACTTACACATACACACACACGCACACAGACACTTACACACACACACACTCACACAGACACTTACAGACACACAGACAATTACACACGCACACAGACACTTACACACACATACTTACACATACACAGACACACACACACACAGAGACAATTACACACAGACACACACACACGCACTTACACACACACACTTCCACACACACACAGAGACACTTACACACATACACTTCCACACACACACAGACAATTACACACAGACACACACACACAGACACTTACACACACACACACAAAGACACTTACACACACACGCTTACACACAGACACACTCACAGACACACACAGACACACACACACACACAGACACACACACACACACACAGACACTTACACACATACACAGAGACAGTTACACACACACACACTGACACTTACACAGACACACAGACACTTACACACACACATTTACACACACACAGACACTTACACACACACACAGACTCTTACACATACACACACACACTTAGACACACACACACACTTACACACAGACACACACACATACTGAGACACTTACACACACTTGCACACACACACAGACACTTACACACAGACACACACACACAGACACTTACACACACAGACACTTACACACACACACAGACACTTACAAACACACTCAGACACACACACACAGACATTACACACACACACAGACACTTTCAAGCACACACACTCACACTTACACACACTCACACTTACACACACACACACACACACACACACACACACACACTTACACACACACAGACACTTACACACACACACACAGACACTTACACACACACACAGACACTTACACACACACACAGACACTTACAAACACACTCAGACACACACACACAGACATTACACACACACACAGACACTTACACACACACACAGACACTTTCAAACACACACACTCACACTTACACACACTCACACTTACACACACACACACACAGACACACAGACACACACACACACACTTAGACACACACAGACACTTACACACACACACACACACTTACACTTACACACACACGCACACAGACACTTACACACACATACTTACACACACACACAGACAATTACACACACACACACACACACTGACACTTACACACACACAGACACAAACACACACACACACACACACAGGCACTTACACACACAGAGACACTTACACACACACACAGAGACACACACACACACACTTAGACACACACAGACACTTACACACACATACTGAGACACTTACAGACGCTTACACACACACACACTGACACATACACACAGACACACAGACAGACACACACACACAGACGCTTACACACACACGCTTACACACAGACACACACACAGACACACACAGACACTTACACACAGACACTTACACACACACAGAGACACACACAGACACTTACACACACTTACACACGCACACACACACACTTACACACAGACACTTACACGCTCACACAGACACTTACACACAGAAACACACACAGAGACACACACACACAGAGACATTTGCACACACACACACTGACACTTACACACACACAGACACTTACACACATACACAGAGACAGTTACACACACACACACTGACACTTACACAGACACACAGACACTTACACACACACATTTACACACACACAGACACTTACACACACACACAGACACTTACACATACACACACACACTTAGACACACACACACACTTACACACAGACACTTGCAGACACACAGACAATTACACACGCACACAGACACTTACACAAACATACTTACACATACACAGACACACACACACACAGAGACAATTACACACAGACACACACACACAGACACTTAAACACACACACAGACACTTACAAACAAACTCAGACACACACACACAGACATTACACACACACACAGACACTTTCACACACACACAGACACTTTCAAACACACACACTCACACTTACACACACACACACACACTCACACACACACAGAGACACACACACACACACTTAGACACACACAGACACTTACACACACACACACACTTACACATACACACACGCACACAGACACTTACACACACACACACACACTCACACAGACACTTGCAGACACACAGACAATTACACACGCACACAGACACTTACACAAACATACTTACACATACACAGACACACACACACACAGAGACAATTACACACACACACACACGCACTTACACACTCACACTTCAACACACAGACACACTTACACACATACACTTCCGCACACAGACAGACAATTACACACAGACACTTACACACACACACACAAAGACACTTACACACATACACAGAGACAGTTTCACACACACACACTGACACTTACACAGACACACAGACACTTACACACACACATTTACACACACACAGACACTTACACACACACACAGACTCTTTCACATACACACACACACTTAGACACACACACACACTTACACACAGACACTTACACACACATACTGAGACACTTACACACACTTGCACACACACACAGACACTTACACACAGACACACACACACAGACACTTACACACACACACAGACACTTACACACACACACAGACACTTACAAACACACTCAGACACACACACACAGACATTACACACACACACACAGACACTTACACACACACACAGACATTTTTAACACACACACTCACACTTACACACACGCACACACACTCACACACACACACACACACAGACACACACACACACACAGACACACACACACACTTAGACACACACACACACACTTATACATACACACACGCACACAGACACTTACACACACATACTTACACATACACACAGACAATTACACACAGACACACACACACAGACACTTACACACACACACACAAAGACACACACACACGCTTACACACAGACACACACAGAAACACACACATTTACACACACACACACACATTTACACACACTTACACACACACACAGACACTTACACACACACACACACTGACACTTACACACACACAGACACAAACACACACACACACACAGACACTTACACACACAGAGAAACTTACACACACACACACACACAGACACACACACACACACTTCCACACACACAGACTCTTACACACACACACACACACTTAGACACACACACACACACTTACACACAGACACATACACACGCATACTGATACACTTACACACGCTTACACACACACACACTGACACTTACACACACACAGACACTGATACACACAGACACACAGACAGACACACACACACAGACGCTTACACACACACGCTTACAAACAGACACACACACAGACACACACAGACACTTACACACAGACACTTACACACACACAGAGACACTTACACACACAGACACACAACACACAGACACACACACTTACACACACACAGAGACACACACAGACACTTACACACAGAAACACGCACAGAGACACACACACACACAGAGACATTTTCACACACACACACTGACACTTACACACACACACACAGACACTTACACACATACACAGAGACAGTTACACACACACACACTGACACTTACACAGACACACAGACACTTACACACACACATTTACACACACACAGACACTTACACAGACACACAGACTCTTACACATACACACACACACTTAGACACACACACACACTTACACACAGACACTTACACACACATACTGAGACACTTACACACACTTGCACACACACACAGACACTTACACAGAGACACACACACACAGACACTTACACACACTCACAGACACTTACACACATACACAGACACTTAGAAACACTCTCAGACACACACACACAGACATTACACACACACACAGACACTTTCACACACACACAGACACTTTCAAACACACACACTCACACTTACACACACACACACACTCACACACACACACACACACACACTTACACATACACACACACGCACACAGACACTTACACACACACACACTCACACAGACACTTACAGACACACAGACAATTACACACGCACACAGACACTTACACACACATACTTACACATACACAGACACACACACACACAGAGACAATTACACACAGACACACACACACGCACTTACACACACACACTTCCACACACACACAGAGACACTTACACACATACACTTCCACACACACACAGACAATTACACACAGACACACACACACAGACACTTACACACACACACACAAAGACACTTACACACACACGCTTACACACAGACACACTCACAGACACACACAGACACACACACACACACAGACACACACACACACACACAGACACTTACACACATACACAGAGACAGTTACACACACACACACTGACACTTACACAGACACACAGACACTTACACACACACATTTACACACACACAGACACTTACACACACACACAGACTCTTACACATACACACACACACTTAGACACACACACACACTTACACACAGACACACACACATACTGAGACACTTACACACACTTGCACACACACACAGACACTTACACACAGACACACACACACAGACACTTACACACACACACAGACACTTACACACACACACAGACACTTACAAACACACTCAGACACACACACACAGACATTACACACACACACAGACACTTTCAAGCACACACACTCACACTTACACACACTCACACTTACACACACACACACACACACACACACACACACACACACTTACACACACACAGACACTTACACACACACACACAGACACTTACACACACACACAGACACTTACACACACACACAGACACTTACAAACACACTCAGACACACACACACAGACATTACACACACACACAGACACTTACACACACACACAGACACTTTCAAACACACACACTCACACTTACACACACTCACACTTACACACACACACACACAGACACACAGACACACACACACACACTTAGACACACACAGACACTTACACACACACACACACACTTACACTTACACACACACGCACACAGACACTTACACACACATACTTACACACACACACAGACAATTACACACACACACACACACACTGACACTTACACACACACAGACACAAACACACACACACACACACACAGGCACTTACACACACAGAGACACTTACACACACACACAGAGACACACACACACACACTTAGACACACACAGACACTTACACACACATACTGAGACACTTACAGACGCTTACACACACACACACTGACACATACACACAGACACACAGACAGACACACACACACAGACGCTTACACACACACGCTTACACACAGACACACACACAGACACACACAGACACTTACACACAGACACTTACACACACACAGAGACACACACAGACACTTACACACACTTACACACGCACACACACACACTTACACACAGACACTTACACGCTCACACAGACACTTACACACAGAAACACACACAGAGACACACACACACAGAGACATTTGCACACACACACACTGACACTTACACACACACAGACACTTACACACATACACAGAGACAGTTACACACACACACACTGACACTTACACAGACACACAGACACTTACACACACACATTTACACACACACAGACACTTACACACACACACAGACACTTACACATACACACACACACTTAGACACACACACACACTTACACACAGACACTTGCAGACACACAGACAATTACACACGCACACAGACACTTACACAAACATACTTACACATACACAGACACACACACACACAGAGACAATTACACACAGACACACACACACAGACACTTAAACACACACACAGACACTTACAAACAAACTCAGACACACACACACAGACATTACACACACACACAGACACTTTCACACACACACAGACACTTTCAAACACACACACTCACACTTACACACACACACACACACTCACACACACACAGAGACACACACACACACACTTAGACACACACAGACACTTACACACACACACACACTTACACATACACACACGCACACAGACACTTACACACACACACACACACTCACACAGACACTTGCAGACACACAGACAATTACACACGCACACAGACACTTACACAAACATACTTACACATACACAGACACACACACACACAGAGACAATTACACACACACACACACGCACTTACACACTCACACTTCAACACACAGACACACTTACACACATACACTTCCGCACACAGACAGACAATTACACACAGACACTTACACACACACACACAAAGACACTTACACACATACACAGAGACAGTTTCACACACACACACTGACACTTACACAGACACACAGACACTTACACACACACATTTACACACACACAGACACTTACACACACACACAGACTCTTTCACATACACACACACACTTAGACACACACACACACTTACACACAGACACTTACACACACATACTGAGACACTTACACACACTTGCACACACACACAGACACTTACACACAGACACACACACACAGACACTTACACACACACACAGACACTTACACACACACACAGACACTTACAAACACACTCAGACACACACACACAGACATTACACACACACACACAGACACTTACACACACACACAGACATTTTTAACACACACACTCACACTTACACACACGCACACACACTCACACACACACACACACACAGACACACACACACACACAGACACACACACACACTTAGACACACACACACACACTTATACATACACACACGCACACAGACACTTACACACACATACTTACACATACACACAGACAATTACACACAGACACACACACACAGACACTTACACACACACACACAAAGACACACACACACGCTTACACACAGACACACACAGAAACACACACATTTACACACACACACACACATTTACACACACTTACACACACACACAGACACTTACACACACACACACACTGACACTTACACACACACAGACACAAACACACACACACACACAGACACTTACACACACAGAGAAACTTACACACACACACACACACAGACACACACACACACACTTCCACACACACAGACTCTTACACACACACACACACACTTAGACACACACACACACACTTACACACAGACACATACACACGCATACTGATACACTTACACACGCTTACACACACACACACTGACACTTACACACACACAGACACTGATACACACAGACACACAGACAGACACACACACACAGACGCTTACACACACACGCTTACAAACAGACACACACACAGACACACACAGACACTTACACACAGACACTTACACACACACAGAGACACTTACACACACAGACACACAACACACAGACACACACACTTACACACACACAGAGACACACACAGACACTTACACACAGAAACACGCACAGAGACACACACACACACAGAGACATTTTCACACACACACACTGACACTTACACACACACACACAGACACTTACACACATACACAGAGACAGTTACACACACACACACTGACACTTACACAGACACACAGACACTTACACACACACATTTACACACACACAGACACTTACACAGACACACAGACTCTTACACATACACACACACACTTAGACACACACACACACTTACACACAGACACTTACACACACATACTGAGACACTTACACACACTTGCACACACACACAGACACTTACACAGAGACACACACACACAGACACTTACACACACTCACAGACACTTACACACATACACAGACACTTAGAAACACTCTCAGACACACACACACAGACATTACACACACACACAGACACTTTCACACACACACAGACACTTTCAAACACACACACTCACACTTACACACACACACACACTCACACACACACACACACACACACTTACACATACACACACACGCACACAGACACTTACACACACACACACTCACACAGACACTTACAGACACACAGACAATTACACACGCACACAGACACTTACACACACATACTTACACATACACAGACACACACACACACAGAGACAATTACACACAGACACACACACACGCACTTACACACACACACTTCCACACACACACAGAGACACTTACACACATACACTTCCACACACACACAGACAATTACACACAGACACACACACACAGACACTTACACACACACACACAAAGACACTTACACACACACGCTTACACACAGACACACTCACAGACACACACAGACACACACACACACACAGACACACACACACACACACAGACACTTACACACATACACAGAGACAGTTACACACACACACACTGACACTTACACAGACACACAGACACTTACACACACACATTTACACACACACAGACACTTACACACACACACAGACTCTTACACATACACACACACACTTAGACACACACACACACTTACACACAGACACACACACATACTGAGACACTTACACACACTTGCACACACACACAGACACTTACACACAGACACACACACACAGACACTTACACACACACACAGACACTTACACACACACACAGACACTTACAAACACACTCAGACACACACACACAGACATTACACACACACACAGACACTTTCAAGCACACACACTCACACTTACACACACTCACACTTACACACACACACACACACACACACACACACACACACTTACACACACACAGACACTTACACACACACACACAGACACTTACACACACACACAGACACTTACACACACACACAGACACTTACAAACACACTCAGACACACACACACAGACATTACACACACACACAGACACTTACACACACACACAGACACTTTCAAACACACACACTCACACTTACACACACTCACACTTACACACACACACACACAGACACACAGACACACACACACACACTTAGACACACACAGACACTTACACACACACACACACACTTACACTTACACACACACGCACACAGACACTTACACACACATACTTACACACACACACAGACAATTACACACACACACACACACACTGACACTTACACACACACAGACACAAACACACACACACACACACACAGGCACTTACACACACAGAGACACTTACACACACACACAGAGACACACACACACACACTTAGACACACACAGACACTTACACACACATACTGAGACACTTACAGACGCTTACACACACACACACTGACACATACACACAGACACACAGACAGACACACACACACAGACGCTTACACACACACGCTTACACACAGACACACACACAGACACACACAGACACTTACACACAGACACTTACACACACACAGAGACACACACAGACACTTACACACACTTACACACGCACACACACACACTTACACACAGACACTTACACGCTCACACAGACACTTACACACAGAAACACACACAGAGACACACACACACAGAGACATTTGCACACACACACACTGACACTTACACACACACAGACACTTACACACATACACAGAGACAGTTACACACACACACACTGACACTTACACAGACACACAGACACTTACACACACACATTTACACACACACAGACACTTACACACACACACAGACACTTACACATACACACACACACTTAGACACACACACACACTTACACACAGACACTTGCAGACACACAGACAATTACACACGCACACAGACACTTACACAAACATACTTACACATACACAGACACACACACACACAGAGACAATTACACACAGACACACACACACAGACACTTAAACACACACACAGACACTTACAAACAAACTCAGACACACACACACAGACATTACACACACACACAGACACTTTCACACACACACAGACACTTTCAAACACACACACTCACACTTACACACACACACACACACTCACACACACACAGAGACACACACACACACACTTAGACACACACAGACACTTACACACACACACACACTTACACATACACACACGCACACAGACACTTACACACACACACACACACTCACACAGACACTTGCAGACACACAGACAATTACACACGCACACAGACACTTACACAAACATACTTACACATACACAGACACACACACACACAGAGACAATTACACACACACACACACGCACTTACACACTCACACTTCAACACACAGACACACTTACACACATACACTTCCGCACACAGACAGACAATTACACACAGACACTTACACACACACACACAAAGACACTTACACACATACACAGAGACAGTTTCACACACACACACTGACACTTACACAGACACACAGACACTTACACACACACATTTACACACACACAGACACTTACACACACACACAGACTCTTTCACATACACACACACACTTAGACACACACACACACTTACACACAGACACTTACACACACATACTGAGACACTTACACACACTTGCACACACACACAGACACTTACACACAGACACACACACACAGACACTTACACACACACACAGACACTTACACACACACACAGACACTTACAAACACACTCAGACACACACACACAGACATTACACACACACACACAGACACTTACACACACACACAGACATTTTTAACACACACACTCACACTTACACACACGCACACACACTCACACACACACACACACACAGACACACACACACACACAGACACACACACACACTTAGACACACACACACACACTTATACATACACACACGCACACAGACACTTACACACACATACTTACACATACACACAGACAATTACACACAGACACACACACACAGACACTTACACACACACACACAAAGACACACACACACGCTTACACACAGACACACACAGAAACACACACATTTACACACACACACACACATTTACACACACTTACACACACACACAGACACTTACACACACACACACACTGACACTTACACACACACAGACACAAACACACACACACACACAGACACTTACACACACAGAGAAACTTACACACACACACACACACAGACACACACACACACACTTCCACACACACAGACTCTTACACACACACACACACACTTAGACACACACACACACACTTACACACAGACACATACACACGCATACTGATACACTTACACACGCTTACACACACACACACTGACACTTACACACACACAGACACTGATACACACAGACACACAGACAGACACACACACACAGACGCTTACACACACACGCTTACAAACAGACACACACACAGACACACACAGACACTTACACACAGACACTTACACACACACAGAGACACTTACACACACAGACACACAACACACAGACACACACACTTACACACACACAGAGACACACACAGACACTTACACACAGAAACACGCACAGAGACACACACACACACAGAGACATTTTCACACACACACACTGACACTTACACACACACACACAGACACTTACACACATACACAGAGACAGTTACACACACACACACTGACACTTACACAGACACACAGACACTTACACACACACATTTACACACACACAGACACTTACACAGACACACAGACTCTTACACATACACACACACACTTAGACACACACACACACTTACACACAGACACTTACACACACATACTGAGACACTTACACACACTTGCACACACACACAGACACTTACACAGAGACACACACACACAGACACTTACACACACTCACAGACACTTACACACATACACAGACACTTAGAAACACTCTCAGACACACACACACAGACATTACACACACACACAGACACTTTCACACACACACAGACACTTTCAAACACACACACTCACACTTACACACACACACACACTCACACACACACACACACACACACTTACACATACACACACACGCACACAGACACTTACACACACACACACTCACACAGACACTTAGAGACACACAGACAATTACACACGCACACAGACACTTACACACACATACTTACACATACACAGACACACACACACACAGAGACAATTACACACAGACACACACACACGCACTTACACACACACACTTCCACACACACACAGAGACACTTACACACATACACTTCCACACACACACAGACAATTACACACAGACACACACACACAGACACTTACACACACACACACAAAGACACTTACACACACACGCTTACACACAGACACACTCACAGACACACACAGACACACACACACACACAGACACACACACACACACACAGACACTTACACACATACACAGAGACAGTTACACACACACACACTGACACTTACACAGACACACAGACACTTACACACACACATTTACACACACACAGACACTTACACACACACACAGACTCTTACACATACACACACACACTTAGACACACACACACACTTACACACAGACACACACACATACTGAGACACTTACACACACTTGCACACACACACAGACACTTACACACAGACACACACACACAGACACTTACACACACACACAGACACTTACACACACACACAGACACTTACAAACACACTCAGACACACACACACAGACATTACACACACACACAGACACTTTCAAGCACACACACTCACACTTACACACACTCACACTTACACACACACACACACACACACACACACACACACTTACACACACACAGACACTTACACACACACACACAGACACTTACACACACACACAGACACTTACACACACACACAGACACTTACAAACACACTCAGACACACACACACAGACATTACACACACACACAGACACTTACACACACACACAGACACTTTCAAACACACACACTCACACTTACACACACTCACACTTACACACACACACACACAGACACACAGACACACACACACACACTTAGACACACACAGACACTTACACACACACACACACACTTACACTTACACACACACGCACACAGACACTTACACACACATACTTACACACACACACAGACAATTACACACACACACACACACACTGACACTTACACACACACAGACACAAACACACACACACACACACACAGGCACTTACACACACAGAGACACTTACACACACACACAGAGACACACACACACACACTTAGACACACACAGACACTTACACACACATACTGAGACACTTACAGACGCTTACACACACACACACACTGACACATACACACAGACACACAGACAGACACACACACACAGACGCTTACACACACACGCTTACACACAGACACACACACAGACACACACAGACACTTACACACAGACACTTACACACACACAGAGACACACACAGACACTTACACACACTTACACACGCACACACACACACTTACACACAGACACTTACACGCTCACACAGACACTTACACACAGAAACACACACAGAGACACACACACACAGAGACATTTGCACACACACACACTGACACTTACACACACACAGACACTTACACACATACACAGAGACAGTTACACACACACACACTGACACTTACACAGACACACAGACACTTACACACACACATTTACACACACACAGACACTTACACACACACACAGACACTTACACATACACACACACACTTAGACACACACACACACTTACACACAGACACTTGCAGACACACAGACAATTACACACGCACACAGACACTTACACAAACATACTTACACATACACAGACACACACACACACAGAGACAATTACACACAGACACACACACACAGACACTTAAACACACACACAGACACCTACAAACAAACTCAGACACACACACACAGACATTACACACACACACAGACACTTTCACACACACACAGACACTTTCAAACACACACACTCACACTTACACACACACACACACACACACACACACACAGAGACACACACACACACACTTAGACACACACAGACACTTACACACACACACACACTTACACATACACACACGCACACAGACACTTACACACACACACACACACTCACACAGACACTTGCAGACACACAGACAATTACACACGCACACAGACACTTACACAAACATACTTACACATACACAGACACACATACACACAGAGACAATTACACACAGACACACACACACGCACTTACACACACACACACACTCACACAGACACTTGCAGACACACAGACAATTACACACGCACACAGACACTTACACAAACATACTTACACATACACAGACACACACACACACAGAGACAATTACACACAGACACACACACACGCACTTACACACACACACTTCCACACACACACAGAGACACTTACACACACACACACAAAGACACTTACACACACACGCTTACACACAGACACACTCACAGACACACACAGACACACACACACACAGACAAACACAGACACTTACACACACACACGCACACACAGAGACACTTACAGACACACAGACACTTACACACACACACACACAGACACTTACACACACACGCTTACACACAGACACACACACAGACACACACAGACACTTACACACAGACACTTACACACACACACAGACACTTACAGACACACACATAAACTTACACACACAGACGCACAACACACAGACACACACAGACAGTTACACACACACAGAGACACACACACACACTTACACACAGACACTCACACACAATTACTGAGACACTTACACACACTTGCACACACACACAGACACTTACACACAGACACACACACACAGACACTTACACACACACACAGAAACTTACACACACACGCAGACACTTACAAACACACTCAGACACACACACACAGACATTACACACACACACACACACTTACACATACACACACGCACACAGACACTTACACACACATACTTACACATACACAGACACACACACACAGAGACAATTACACACAGACACACACACACGCACTTACACACACACACTTCCACACACACACACAGACACTTACACACACACACACACAGACACTTACACACAAACGCGTACAGACACATACACACACAGACACTTACACGCAGACACTTACACACACACACAGACACACACACTGACACACAACACACAGACACACACAGACACTTACACACATACACAGACACTTACACACACACACAGACACTTACAAACACACTCAGACACACACACACAGACATTACACACACACACAGACACTTACACACACACACAGACACTTTCAAACACACACACTCACACTTACACACACACACACACACTCACACACACACAGACACACACACACACACTTACACATACACACACACGAACACAGACACTTACACACACATACTTACACATACACACAGACACACACACACAGACACTTACACACACACACACCAAGACACTTACACACACACGCTTACACACAGACACACACAGAAACACACACACAGACACACTCACACACACATTTACACACACACACACACACTTACACACAGACACTAACACACACATACTGAGACGCTTACACACACTTACACACACACACAGACACTTACACACACACACACATACACTGACACTTACACACACAAAGACACTTATCAACACACACACACACACAGACACTTACACACTCAGAGACACTTACACACACACACACACAGAGACACACACACACACACACACAGACACTTACACACACACACACACACACACACACACTTCCACACACACAGACTCTTACACACACACACACACTTAGACACACACACACACACTTACACACAGACACTTACACACACATACTGAGACACTTACACACGCTTACACACACACACACTGACACTTACACACATACACAGAGACAGTTACACACACACACACTGACACTTACACAGACACACAGACACTTACACACACACATTTACACACACAAAGACACTTACACACACACACAGACTCTTACACATACACACACACACTCAGACACACACACACACTTACACACAGACACTTACACACACATACTGAGACACTTACACACACTTGCACACACACACAGACACTTACACACAGACACACACACAGACACTTACACACACACACAAACACTGACACACACACACAGACACTTTCAAACACACACACTCACACTTACACACACACACACTCACACACACACACACACAGACACACACACACACACTTAGACACACAGAGACACTTACACACACACACACACACTTACACATACACACACACGCACACAGACACTTACACACACACACAGACTCACACAGACACTTACAGACACACAGACAATTACACACGCACACAGACATTTACACACACATACTTACACATACACAGACACACACACACACAGAGACAATTGCACACAGACACACACACACGCACTTACACACACACACTTCCACACACACACAGAGACACATACACACATACACTTACACACACACACAGACAATTACACACAGACACACACACACAGACACTTACACACACACACACAAAGACACTTACACACACACGCTTACACACAGACACACTCACAGACACACACAGACACACACACACACAGACAAACACAGACACTTACACACACAGAGACACTTACAGACAGACACTTACACACACACACACACACTTACACACCGACAGACACACACAGAGACACACACAGACACTTCCACACACTTACACACACACACACAGACACACACACACACAGAGAGACATTTACAGACACACACACTGACACTTACACACACACACACAGACACTTACACCCATACACAGAGACAGTTACACACACACACACTGACCCTTACACAGACACACAGACACTTACACACACACATTTACACTTACACACACAGATACACAACACACAGACACACACAGACACACACACACACACAAACAGACATTTACACACACACTGATACACATACACACACAGACAGTTACACACACACACACAGACAGTTACACACACACACACACTCACACTTACACACACACACAGACACACACACAGACTTTCACACAGACTCTTATACACGGATAGACACTGACAGACACTTAATTACACACACACAGACACTTACACACAGACACACACACACACAGACACACACAGACACTTCCACACAGACACACACACTTACACACAGACACACACACACAGAGACACTTACAGACAGACACTTACACACACACAGAGACACTTAGACACATACACTTCCACACACACACAGACACTTACACACAGAAACACACGGAGAGAGACACACACAGACACACACACAGACAGTTGCACACACACACACTGACACTTACACACACACACACTGACACTTACACACACACACAGAGACAGTTACACACACACACACTGACATTTCCACAGACACACAGACACTTACACACACACATTAACGCACACACAGACACTCACACACAGATACTCTTACACACACACACAGACACTTCCACACAGACACACACACAGAGACACTGACACACAGACACTTCCACACACACACAGGCACAGACACACAGACACACACACACACACAAACAGACATTTACACACACACTGACACACATACACACACAGACACTTACACACACTCACACAGACAGTTACACACACACACACTGACACTTACTCACACACACAGACACGTACACACACACAGACTTTCACACAGACTCTTATACACACATAGGCACTTACAGACACTTAATTACACACACACAGACACTTACACACAGACACACCCAGACACACACAGACACTTACACACACACACAGACACACACACACAGACGCTTACACACAGACACACACACACACAGAGACACACACACACACCCCGACACACACAGAGACTTACACACAGACACACACAGACACTTACACACACACACACAGAGACAATTACACACAGACAATTACACACACACACAGACACACACAGACACTTACACACACACACACACAGACACTTTCACACACACACACAGACACACACACACACACACACTTACATACAGCCACAGACACACACACAGACACTTACACACACGCAGACACTTACACACACACACACACACACACACAGACACTTGCACACACAGACACTTACACACACACACACACTCACACAGACACTTACAGACACACAGACAATTACACACGCACACAGACACTTACACACACATACTTACACATACACAGACACACACACACACAGAGACAATTACACACACACACACACGCACTTACACACTCACACTTCAACACACAGACACACTTACACACATACACTTCCGCACACAGACAGACAATTACACACAGACACTTACACACACACACACAAAGACACTTACACACATACACAGAGACAGTTTCACACACACACACTGACACTTACACAGACACACAGACACTTACACACACACATTTACACACACACAGACACTTACACACACACACAGACTCTTTCACATACACACACACACTTAGACACACACACACACTTACACACAGACACTTACACACACATACTGAGAAACTTACACACACTTGCACACACACACAGACACTTACACACAGACACACACACACAGACACTTACACACACACACAGACACTTACACACACACACAGACACTTACAAACACACTCAGACACACACACACAGACATTACACACACACACACAGACACTTACACACACACACAGACATTTTTAACACACACACTCACACTTACACACACGCACACACACTCACACACACACACACACACAGACACACACACACACACAGACACACACACACACTTAGACACACACACACACACTTATACATACACACACGCACACAGACACTTACACACACATACTTACACATACACACAGACAATTACACACAGACACACACACACAGACACTTACACACACACACACAAAGACACACACACACGCTTACACACAGACACACACAGAAACACACACATTTACACACACACACACACATTTACACACACTTACACACACACACAGACACTTACACACACACACACACTGACACTTACACACACACAGACACAAACACACACACACACACAGACACTTACACACACAGAGAAACTTACACACACACACACACACAGACACACACACACACACTTCCACACACACAGACTCTTACACATACACACACACACTTAGACACACACACACACTTACACACAGACACTTACACACACATACTGAGACACTTACACACACTTGCACACACACACAGACACTTACACAGAGACACACACACACAGACACTTACACACACTCACAGACACTTACACACATACACAGACACTTAGAAACACTCTCAGACACACACACACAGACATTACACACACACACAGACACTTTCACACACACACAGACACTTTCAAACACACACACTCACACTTACACACACACACACACTCACACACACACACACACACACACTTACACATACACACACACGCACACAGACACTTACACACACACACACTCACACAGACACTTACAGACACACAGACAATTACACACGCACACAGACACTTACACACACATACTTACACATACACAGACACACACACACACAGAGACAATTACACACAGACACACACACACGCACTTACACACACACACTTCCACACACACACAGAGACACTTACACACATACACTTCCACACACACACAGACAATTACACACAGACACACACACACAGACACTTACACACACACACACAAAGACACTTACACACACACGCTTACACACAGACACACTCACAGACACACACAGACACACACACACACACAGACACACACACACACACACAGACACTTACACACATACACAGAGACAGTTACACACACACACACTGACACTTACACAGACACACAGACACTTACACACACACATTTACACACACACAGACACTTACACACACACACAGACTCTTACACATACACACACACACTTAGACACACACACACACTTACACACAGACACACACACATACTGAGACACTTACACACACTTGCACACACACACAGACACTTACACACAGACACACACACACAGACACTTACACACACACACAGACACTTACACACACACACAGACACTTACAAACACACTCAGACACACACACACAGACATTACACACACACACAGACACTTTCAAGCACACACACTCACACTTACACACACTCACACTTACACACACACACACACACACACACACACACACACACACTTACACACACACAGACACTTACACACACACACACAGACACTTACACACACACACAGACACTTACACACACACACAGACACTTACAAACACACTCAGACACACACACACAGACATTACACACACACACAGACACTTACACACACACACAGACACTTTCAAACACACACACTCACACTTACACACACTCACACTTACACACACACACACACAGACACACAGACACACACACACACACTTAGACACACACAGACACTTACACACACACACACACACTTACACTTACACACACACGCACACAGACACTTACACACACATACTTACACACACACACAGACAATTACACACACACACACACACACTGACACTTACACACACACAGACACAAACACACACACACACACACACAGGCACTTACACACACAGAGACACTTACACACACACACAGAGACACACACACACACACTTAGACACACACAGACACTTACACACACATACTGAGACACTTACAGACGCTTACACACACACACACTGACACATACACACAGACACACAGACAGACACACACACACAGACGCTTACACACACACGCTTACACACAGACACACACACAGACACACACAGACACTTACACACAGACACTTACACACACACAGAGACACACACAGACACTTACACACACTTACACACGCACACACACACACTTACACACAGACACTTACACGCTCACACAGACACTTACACACAGAAACACACACAGAGACACACACACACAGAGACATTTGCACACACACACACTGACACTTACACACACACAGACACTTACACACATACACAGAGACAGTTACACACACACACACTGACACTTACACAGACACACAGACACTTACACACACACATTTACACACACACAGACACTTACACACACACACAGACACTTACACATACACACACACACTTAGACACACACACACACTTACACACAGACACTTGCAGACACACAGACAATTACACACGCACACAGACACTTACACAAACATACTTACACATACACAGACACACACACACACAGAGACAATTACACACAGACACACACACACAGACACTTAAACACACACACAGACACTTACAAACAAACTCAGACACACACACACAGACATTACACACACACACAGACACTTTCACACACACACAGACACTTTCAAACACACACACTCACACTTACACACACACACACACACTCACACACACACAGAGACACACACACACACACTTAGACACACACAGACACTTACACACACACACACACTTACACATACACACACGCACACAGACACTTACACACACACACACACACTCACACAGACACTTGCAGACACACAGACAATTACACACGCACACAGACACTTACACAAACATACTTACACATACACAGACACACACACACACAGAGACAATTACACACACACACACACGCACTTACACACTCACACTTCAACACACAGACACACTTACACACATACACTTCCGCACACAGACAGACAATTACACACAGACACTTACACACACACACACAAAGACACTTACACACATACACAGAGACAGTTTCACACACACACACTGACACTTACACAGACACACAGACACTTACACACACACATTTACACACACACAGACACTTACACACACACACAGACTCTTTCACATACACACACACACTTAGACACACACACACACTTACACACAGACACTTACACACACATACTGAGACACTTACACACACTTGCACACACACACAGACACTTACACACAGACACACACACACAGACACTTACACACACACACAGACACTTACACACACACACAGACACTTACAAACACACTCAGACACACACACACAGACATTACACACACACACACAGACACTTACACACACACACAGACATTTTTAACACACACACTCACACTTACACACACGCACACACACTCACACACACACACACACACAGACACACACACACACACAGACACACACACACACTTAGACACACACACACACACTTATACATACACACACGCACACAGACACTTACACACACATACTTACACATACACACAGACAATTACACACAGACACACACACACAGACACTTACACACACACACACAAAGACACACACACACGCTTACACACAGACACACACAGAAACACACACATTTACACACACACACACACATTTACACACACTTACACACACACACAGACACTTACACACACACACACACTGACACTTACACACACACAGACACAAACACACACACACACACAGACACTTACACACACAGAGAAACTTACACACACACACACACACAGACACACACACACACACTTCCACACACACAGACTCTTACACACACACACACACACTTAGACACACACACACACACTTACACACAGACACATACACACGCATACTGATACACTTACACACGCTTACACACACACACACTGACACTTACACACACACAGACACTGATACACACAGACACACAGACAGACACACACACACAGACGCTTACACACACACGCTTACAAACAGACACACACACAGACACACACAGACACTTACACACAGACACTTACACACACACAGAGACACTTACACACACAGACACACAACACACAGACACACACACTTACACACACACAGAGACACACACAGACACTTACACACAGAAACACGCACAGAGACACACACACACACAGAGACATTTTCACACACACACACTGACACTTACACACACACACACAGACACTTACACACATACACAGAGACAGTTACACACACACACACTGACACTTACACAGACACACAGACACTTACACACACACATTTACACACACACAGACACTTACACAGACACACAGACTCTTACACATACACACACACACTTAGACACACACACACACTTACACACAGACACTTACACACACATACTGAGACACTTACACACACTTGCACACACACACAGACACTTACACAGAGACACACACACACAGACACTTACACACACTCACAGACACTTACACACATACACAGACACTTAGAAACACTCTCAGACACACACACACAGACATTACACACACACACAGACACTTTCACACACACACAGACACTTTCAAACACACACACTCACACTTACACACACACACACACTCACACACACACACACACACACACTTACACATACACACACACGCACACAGACACTTACACACACACACACTCACACAGACACTTACAGACACACAGACAATTACACACGCACACAGACACTTACACACACATACTTACACATACACAGACACACACACACACAGAGACAATTACACACAGACACACACACACGCACTTACACACACACACTTCCACACACACACAGAGACACTTACACACATACACTTCCACACACACACAGACAATTACACACAGACACACACACACAGACACTTACACACACACACACAAAGACACTTACACACACACGCTTACACACAGACACACTCACAGACACACACAGACACACACACACACACAGACACACACACACACACACAGACACTTACACACATACACAGAGACAGTTACACACACACACACTGACACTTACACAGACACACAGACACTTACACACACACATTTACACACACACAGACACTTACACACACACACAGACTCTTACACATACACACACACACTTAGACACACACACACACTTACACACAGACACACACACATACTGAGACACTTACACACACTTGCACACACACACAGACACTTACACACAGACACACACACACAGACACTTACACACACACACAGACACTTACACACACACACAGACACTTACAAACACACTCAGACACACACACACAGACATTACACACACACACAGACACTTTCAAGCACACACACTCACACTTACACACACTCACACTTACACACACACACACACACACACACACACACACACACTTACACACACACAGACACTTACACACACACACACAGACACTTACACACACACACAGACACTTACACACACACACAGACACTTACAAACACACTCAGACACACACACACAGACATTACACACACACACAGACACTTACACACACACACAGACACTTTCAAACACACACACTCACACTTACACACACTCACACTTACACACACACACACACAGACACACAGACACACACACACACACTTAGACACACACAGACACTTACACACACACACACACACTTACACTTACACACACACGCACACAGACACTTACACACACATACTTACACACACACACAGACAATTACACACACACACACACACACTGACACTTACACACACACAGACACAAACACACACACACACACACACAGGCACTTACACACACAGAGACACTTACACACACACACAGAGACACACACACACACACTTAGACACACACAGACACTTACACACACATACTGAGACACTTACAGACGCTTACACACACACACACTGACACATACACACAGACACACAGACAGACACACACACACAGACGCTTACACACACACGCTTACACACAGACACACACACAGACACACACAGACACTTACACACAGACACTTACACACACACAGAGACACACACAGACACTTACACACACTTACACACGCACACACACACACTTACACACAGACACTTACACGCTCACACAGACACTTACACACAGAAACACACACAGAGACACACACACACAGAGACATTTGCACACACACACACTGACACTTACACACACACAGACACTTACACACATACACAGAGACAGTTACACACACACACACTGACACTTACACAGACACACAGACACTTACACACACACATTTACACACACACAGACACTTACACACACACACAGACACTTACACATACACACACACACTTAGACACACACACACACTTACACACAGACACTTGCAGACACACAGACAATTACACACGCACACAGACACTTACACAAACATACTTACACATACACAGACACACACACACACAGAGACAATTACACACAGACACACACACACAGACACTTAAACACACACACAGACACTTACAAACAAACTCAGACACACACACACAGACATTACACACACACACAGACACTTTCACACACACACAGACACTTTCAAACACACACACTCACACTTACACACACACACACACACTCACACACACACAGAGACACACACACACACACTTAGACACACACAGACACTTACACACACACACACACTTACACATACACACACGCACACAGACACTTACACACACACACACACACTCACACAGACACTTGCAGACACACAGACAATTACACACGCACACAGACACTTACACAAACATACTTACACATACACAGACACACACACACACAGAGACAATTACACACACACACACACGCACTTACACACTCACACTTCAACACACAGACACACTTACACACATACACTTCCGCACACAGACAGACAATTACACACAGACACTTACACACACACACACAAAGACACTTACACACATACACAGAGACAGTTTCACACACACACACTGACACTTACACAGACACACAGACACTTACACACACACATTTACACACACACAGACACTTACACACACACACAGACTCTTTCACATACACACACACACTTAGACACACACACACACTTACACACAGACACTTACACACACATACTGAGACACTTACACACACTTGCACACACACACAGACACTTACACACAGACACACACACACAGACACTTACACACACACACAGACACTTACACACACACACAGACACTTACAAACACACTCAGACACACACACACAGACATTACACACACACACACAGACACTTACACACACACACAGACATTTTTAACACACACACTCACACTTACACACACGCACACACACTCACACACACACACACACACAGACACACACACACACACAGACACACACACACACTTAGACACACACACACACACTTATACATACACACACGCACACAGACACTTACACACACATACTTACACATACACACAGACAATTACACACAGACACACACACACAGACACTTACACACACACACACAAAGACACACACACACGCTTACACACAGACACACACAGAAACACACACATTTACACACACACACACACATTTACACACACTTACACACACACACAGACACTTACACACACACACACACTGACACTTACACACACACAGACACAAACACACACACACACACAGACACTTACACACACAGAGAAACTTACACACACACACACACACAGACACACACACACACACTTCCACACACACAGACTCTTACACACACACACACACACTTAGACACACACACACACACTTACACACAGACACATACACACGCATACTGATACACTTACACACGCTTACACACACACACACTGACACTTACACACACACAGACACTGATACACACAGACACACAGACAGACACACACACACAGACGCTTACACACACACGCTTACAAACAGACACACACACAGACACACACAGACACTTACACACAGACACTTACACACACACAGAGACACTTACACACACAGACACACAACACACAGACACACACACTTACACACACACAGAGACACACACAGACACTTACACACAGAAACACGCACAGAGACACACACACACACAGAGACATTTTCACACACACACACTGACACTTACACACACACACACAGACACTTACACACATACACAGAGACAGTTACACACACACACACTGACACTTACACAGACACACAGACACTTACACACACACATTTACACACACACAGACACTTACACAGACACACAGACTCTTACACATACACACACACACTTAGACACACACACACACTTACACACAGACACTTACACACACATACTGAGACACTTACACACACTTGCACACACACACAGACACTTACACAGAGACACACACACACAGACACTTACACACACTCACAGACACTTACACACATACACAGACACTTAGAAACACTCTCAGACACACACACACAGACATTACACACACACACAGACACTTTCACACACACACAGACACTTTCAAACACACACACTCACACTTACACACACACACACACTCACACACACACACACACACACACTTACACATACACACACACGCACACAGACACTTACACACACACACACTCACACAGACACTTACAGACACACAGACAATTACACACGCACACAGACACTTACACACACATACTTACACATACACAGACACACACACACACAGAGACAATTACACACAGACACACACACACGCACTTACACACACACACTTCCACACACACACAGAGACACTTACACACATACACTTCCACACACACACAGACAATTACACACAGACACACACACACAGACACTTACACACACACACACAAAGACACTTACACACACACGCTTACACACAGACACACTCACAGACACACACAGACACACACACACACACAGACACACACACACACACACAGACACTTACACACATACACAGAGACAGTTACACACACACACACTGACACTTACACAGACACACAGACACTTACACACACACATTTACACACACACAGACACTTACACACACACACAGACTCTTACACATACACACACACACTTAGACACACACACACACTTACACACAGACACACACACATACTGAGACACTTACACACACTTGCACACACACACAGACACTTACACACAGACACACACACACAGACACTTACACACACACACAGACACTTACACACACACACAGACACTTACAAACACACTCAGACACACACACACAGACATTACACACACACACAGACACTTTCAAGCACACACACTCACACTTACACACACTCACACTTACACACACACACACACACACACACACACACACACACACTTACACACACAGAGACACTTACACACACACACACAGACACTTACACACACACACAGACACTTACACACACACACAGACACTTACAAACACACTCAGACACACACACACAGACATTACACACACACACAGACACTTACACACACACACAGACACTTTCAAACACACACACTCACACTTACACACACTCACACTTACACACACACACACACAGACACACAGACACACACACACACACTTAGACACACACAGACACTTACACACACACACACACACTTACACTTACACACACACGCACACAGACACTTACACACACATACTTACACACACACACAGACAATTACACACACACACACACACACTGACACTTACACACACACAGACACAAACACACACACACACACACACAGGCACTTACACACACAGAGACACTTACACACACACACAGAGACACACACACACACACTTAGACACACACAGACACTTACACACACATACTGAGACACTTACAGACGCTTACACACACACACACTGACACATACACACAGACACACAGACAGACACACACACACAGACGCTTACACACACACGCTTACACACAGACACACACACAGACACACACAGACACTTACACACAGACACTTACACACACACAGAGACACACACAGACACTTACACACACTTACACACGCACACACACACACTTACACACAGACACTTACACGCTCACACAGACACTTACACACAGAAACACACACAGAGACACACACACACAGAGACATTTGCACACACACACACTGACACTTACACACACACAGACACTTACACACATACACAGAGACAGTTACACACACACACACTGACACTTACACAGACACACAGACACTTACACACACACATTTACACACACACAGACACTTACACACACACACAGACACTTACACATACACACACACACTTAGACACACACACACACTTACACACAGACACTTGCAGACACACAGACAATTACACACGCACACAGACACTTACACAAACATACTTACACATACACAGACACACACACACACAGAGACAATTACACACAGACACACACACACAGACACTTAAACACACACACAGACACTTACAAACAAACTCAGACACACACACACAGACATTACACACACACACAGACACTTTCACACACACACAGACACTTTCAAACACACACACTCACACTTACACACACACACACACACTCACACACACACAGAGACACACACACACACACTTAGACACACACAGACACTTACACACACACACACACTTACACATACACACACGCACACAGACACTTACACACACACACACACACTCACACAGACACTTGCAGACACACAGACAATTACACACGCACACAGACACTTACACAAACATACTTACACATACACAGACACACACACACACAGAGACAATTACACACACACACACACGCACTTACACACTCACACTTCAACACACAGACACACTTACACACATACACTTCCGCACACAGACAGACAATTACACACAGACACTTACACACACACACACAAAGACACTTACACACATACACAGAGACAGTTTCACACACACACACTGACACTTACACAGACACACAGACACTTACACACACACATTTACACACACACAGACACTTACACACACACACAGACTCTTTCACATACACACACACACTTAGACACACACACACACTTACACACAGACACTTACACACACATACTGAGACACTTACACACACTTGCACACACACACAGACACTTACACACAGACACACACACACAGACACTTACACACACACACAGACACTTACACACACACACAGACACTTACAAACACACTCAGACACACACACACAGACATTACACACACACACACAGACACTTACACACACACACAGACATTTTTAACACACACACTCACACTTACACACACGCACACACACTCACACACACACACACACACAGACACACACACACACACAGACACACACACACACTTAGACACACACACACACACTTATACATACACACACGCACACAGACACTTACACACACATACTTACACATACACACAGACAATTACACACAGACACACACACACAGACACTTACACACACACACACAAAGACACACACACACGCTTACACACAGACACACACAGAAACACACACATTTACACACACACACACACATTTACACACACTTACACACACACACAGACACTTACACACACACACACACTGACACTTACACACACACAGACACAAACACACACACACACACAGACACTTACACACACAGAGAAACTTACACACACACACACACACAGACACACACACACACACTTCCACACACACAGACTCTTACACACACACACACACACTTAGACACACACACACACACTTACACACAGACACATACACACGCATACTGATACACTTACACACGCTTACACACACACACACTGACACTTACACACACACAGACACTGATACACACAGACACACAGACAGACACACACACACAGACGCTTACACACACACGCTTACAAACAGACACACACACAGACACACACAGACACTTACACACAGACACTTACACACACACAGAGACACTTACACACACAGACACACAACACACAGACACACACACTTACACACACACAGAGACACACACAGACACTTACACACAGAAACACGCACAGAGACACACACACACACAGAGACATTTTCACACACACACACTGACACTTACACACACACACACAGACACTTACACACATACACAGAGACAGTTACACACACACACACTGACACTTACACAGACACACAGACACTTACACACACACATTTACACACACACAGACACTTACACAGACACACAGACTCTTACACATACACACACACACTTAGACACACACACACACTTACACACAGACACTTACACACACATACTGAGACACTTACACACACTTGCACACACACACAGACACTTACACAGAGACACACACACACAGACACTTACACACACTCACAGACACTTACACACATACACAGACACTTAGAAACACTCTCAGACACACACACACAGACATTACACACACACACAGACACTTTCACACACACACAGACACTTTCAAACACACACACTCACACTTACACACACACACACACTCACACACACACACACACACACACTTACACATACACACACACGCACACAGACACTTACACACACACACACTCACACAGACACTTACAGACACACAGACAATTACACACGCACACAGACACTTACACACACATACTTACACATACACAGACACACACACACACAGAGACAATTACACACCGACACACACACACGCACTTACACACACACACTTCCACACACACACAGAGACACTTACACACATACACTTCCACACACACACAGACAATTACACACAGACACACACACACAGACACTTACACACACACACACAAAGACACTTACACACACACGCTTACACACAGACACACTCACAGACACACACAGACACACACACACACACAGACACACACACACACACACAGACACTTACACACATACACAGAGACAGTTACACACACACACACTGACACTTACACAGACACACAGACACTTACACACACACATTTACACACACACAGACACTTACACACACACACAGACTCTTACACATACACACACACACTTAGACACACACACACACTTACACACAGACACACACACATACTGAGACACTTACACACACTTGCACACACACACAGACACTTACACACAGACACACACACACAGACACTTACACACACACACAGACACTTACACACACACACAGACACTTACAAACACACTCAGACACACACACACAGACATTACACACACACACAGACACTTTCAAGCACACACACTCACACTTACACACACTCACACTTACACACACACACACACACACACACACACACACACACACACTTACACACACAGAGACACTTACACACACACACACAGACACTTACACACACACACAGACACTTACACACACACACAGACACTTACAAACACACTCAGACACACACACACAGACATTACACACACACACAGACACTTACACACACACACAGACACTTTCAAACACACACACTCACACTTACACACACTCACACTTACACACACACACACACAGACACACAGACACACACACACACACTTAGACACACACAGACACTTACACACACACACACACACTTACACTTACACACACACGCACACAGACACTTACACACACATACTTACACACACACACAGACAATTACACACACACACACACACACTGACACTTACACACACACAGACACAAACACACACACACACACACAGGCACTTACACACACAGAGACACTTACACACACACACAGAGACACACACACACACACTTAGACACACACAGACACTTACACACACATACTGAGACACTTACAGACGCTTACACACACACACACTGACACATACACACAGACACACAGACAGACACACACACACAGACGCTTACACACACACGCTTACACACAGACACACACACAGACACACACAGACACTTACACACAGACACTTACACACACACAGAGACACACACAGACACTTACACACACTTACACACGCACACACACACACTTACACACAGACACTTACACGCTCACACAGACACTTACACACAGAAACACACACAGAGACACACACACACAGAGACATTTGCACACACACACACTGACACTTACACACACACAGACACTTACACACATACACAGAGACAGTTACACACACACACACTGACACTTACACAGACACACAGACACTTACACACACACATTTACACACACACAGACACTTACACACACACACAGACACTTACACATACACACACACACTTAGACACACACACACACTTACACACAGACACTTGCAGACACACAGACAATTACACACGCACACAGACACTTACACAAACATACTTACACATACACAGACACACACACACACAGAGACAATTACACACAGACACACACACACAGACACTTAAACACACACACAGACACTTACAAACAAACTCAGACACACACACACAGACATTACACACACACACAGACACTTTCACACACACACAGACACTTTCAAACACACACACTCACACTTACACACACACACACACACTCACACACACACAGAGACACACACACACACACTTAGACACACACAGACACTTACACACACACACACACTTACACATACACACACGCACACAGACACTTACACACACACACACACACTCACACAGACACTTGCAGACACACAGACAATTACACACGCACACAGACACTTACACAAACATACTTACACATACACAGACACACACACACACAGAGACAATTACACACACACACACACGCACTTACACACTCACACTTCAACACACAGACACACTTACACACATACACTTCCGCACACAGACAGACAATTACACACAGACACTTACACACACACACACAAAGACACTTACACACATACACAGAGACAGTTTCACACACACACACTGACACTTACACAGACACACAGACACTTACACACACACATTTACACACACACAGACACTTACACACACACACAGACTCTTTCACATACACACACACACTTAGACACACACACACACTTACACACAGACACTTACACACACATACTGAGACACTTACACACACTTGCACACACACACAGACACTTACACACAGACACACACACACAGACACTTACACACACACACAGACACTTACACACACACACAGACACTTACAAACACACTCAGACACACACACACAGACATTACACACACACACACAGACACTTACACACACACACAGACATTTTTAACACACACACTCACACTTACACACACGCACACACACTCACACACACACACACACACAGACACACACACACACACAGACACACACACACACTTAGACACACACACACACACTTATACATACACACACGCACACAGACACTTACACACACATACTTACACATACACACAGACAATTACACACAGACACACACACACAGACACTTACACACACACACACAAAGACACACACACACGCTTACACACAGACACACACAGAAACACACACATTTACACACACACACACACATTTACACACACTTACACACACACACAGACACTTACACACACACACACACTGACACTTACACACACACAGACACAAACACACACACACACACAGACACTTACACACACAGAGAAACTTACACACACACACACACACAGACACACACACACACACTTCCACACACACAGACTCTTACACACACACACACACACTTAGACACACACACACACACTTACACACAGACACATACACACGCATACTGATACACTTACACACGCTTACACACACACACACTGACACTTACACACACACAGACACTGATACACACAGACACACAGACAGACACACACACACAGACGCTTACACACACACGCTTACAAACAGACACACACACAGACACACACAGACACTTACACACAGACACTTACACACACACAGAGACACTTACACACACAGACACACAACACACAGACACACACACTTACACACACACAGAGACACACACAGACACTTACACACAGAAACACGCACAGAGACACACACACACACAGAGACATTTTCACACACACACACTGACACTTACACACACACACACAGACACTTACACACATACACAGAGACAGTTACACACACACACACTGACACTTACACAGACACACAGACACTTACACACACACATTTACACACACACAGACACTTACACAGACACACAGACTCTTACACATACACACACACACTTAGACACACACACACACTTACACACAGACACTTACACACACATACTGAGACACTTACACACACTTGCACACACACACAGACACTTACACAGAGACACACACACACAGACACTTACACACACTCACAGACACTTACACACATACACAGACACTTAGAAACACTCTCAGACACACACACACAGACATTACACACACACACAGACACTTTCACACACACACAGACACTTTCAAACACACACACTCACACTTACACACACACACACACTCACACACACACACACACACACACTTACACATACACACACACGCACACAGACACTTACACACACACACACTCACACAGACACTTACAGACACACAGACAATTACACACGCACACAGACACTTACACACACATACTTACACATACACAGACACACACACACACAGAGACAATTACACACAGACACACACACACGCACTTACACACACACACTTCCACACACACACAGAGACACTTACACACATACACTTCCACACACACACAGACAATTACACACAGACACACACACACAGACACTTACACACACACACACAAAGACACTTACACACACACGCTTACACACAGACACACTCACAGACACACACAGACACACACACACACACAGACACACACACACACACACAGACACTTACACACATACACAGAGACAGTTACACACACACACACTGACACTTACACAGACACACAGACACTTACACACACACATTTACACACACACAGACACTTACACACACACACAGACTCTTACACATACACACACACACTTAGACACACACACACACTTACACACAGACACACACACATACTGAGACACTTACACACACTTGCACACACACACAGACACTTACACACAGACACACACACACAGACACTTACACACACACACAGACACTTACACACACACACAGACACTTACAAACACACTCAGACACACACACACAGACATTACACACACACACAGACACTTTCAAGCACACACACTCACACTTACACACACTCACACTTACACACACACACACACACACACACACACACACACACACTTACACACACAGAGACACTTACACACACACACACAGACACTTACACACACACACAGACACTTACACACACACACAGACACTTACAAACACACTCAGACACACACACACAGACATTACACACACACACAGACACTTACACACACACACAGACACTTTCAAACACACACACTCACACTTACACACACTCACACTTACACACACACACACACAGACACACAGACACACACACACACACTTAGACACACACAGACACTTACACACACACACACACACTTACACTTACACACACACGCACACAGACACTTACACACACATACTTACACACACACACAGACAATTACACACACACACACACACACTGACACTTACACACACACAGACACAAACACACACACACACACACACAGGCACTTACACACACAGAGACACTTACACACACACACAGAGACACACACACACACACTTAGACACACACAGACACTTACACACACATACTGAGACACTTACAGACGCTTACACACACACACACTGACACATACACACAGACACACAGACAGACACACACACACAGACGCTTACACACACACGCTTACACACAGACACACACACAGACACACACAGACACTTACACACAGACACTTACACACACACAGAGACACACACAGACACTTACACACACTTACACACGCACACACACACACTTACACACAGACACTTACACGCTCACACAGACACTTACACACAGAAACACACACAGAGACACACACACACAGAGACATTTGCACACACACACACTGACACTTACACACACACAGACACTTACACACATACACAGAGACAGTTACACACACACACACTGACACTTACACAGACACACAGACACTTACACACACACATTTACACACACACAGACACTTACACACACACACAGACACTTACACATACACACACACACTTAGACACACACACACACTTACACACAGACACTTGCAGACACACAGACAATTACACACGCACACAGACACTTACACAAACATACTTACACATACACAGACACACACACACACAGAGACAATTACACACAGACACACACACACAGACACTTAAACACACACACAGACACTTACAAACAAACTCAGACACACACACACAGACATTACACACACACACAGACACTTTCACACACACACAGACACTTTCAAACACACACACTCACACTTACACACACACACACACACACACACACACACAGAGACACACACACACACACTTAGACACACACAGACACTTACACACACACACACACTTACACATACACACACGCACACAGACACTTACACACACACACACACACTCACACAGACACTTGCAGACACACAGACAATTACACACGCACACAGACACTTACACAAACATACTTACACATACACAGACACACATACACACAGAGACAATTACACACAGACACACACACACGCACTTACACACACACACACACTCACACAGACACTTGCAGACACACAGACAATTACACACGCACACAGACACTTACACAAACATACTTACACATACACAGACACACACACACACAGAGACAATTACACACAGACACACACACACGCACTTACACACACACACTTCCACACACACACAGAGACACTTACACACACACACACAAAGACACTTACACACACACGCTTACACACAGACACACTCACAGACACACACAGACACACACACACACAGACAAACACAGACACTTACACACACACACGCACACACAGAGACACTTACAGACACACAGACACTTACACACACACACACACAGACACTTACACACACACGCTTACACACAGACACACACACAGACACACACAGACACTTACACACAGACACTTACACACACACACAGACACTTACAGACACACACATAAACTTACACACACAGACGCACAACACACAGACACACACAGACAGTTACACACACACAGAGACACACACACACACTTACACACAGACACTCACACACAATTACTGAGACACTTACACACACTTGCACACACACACAGACACTTACACACAGACACACACACACAGACACTTACACACACACACAGAAACTTACACACACACGCAGACACTTACAAACACACTCAGACACACACACACAGACATTACACACACACACACACACTTACACATACACACACGCACACAGACACTTACACACACATACTTACACATACACAGACACACACACACAGAGACAATTACACACAGACACACACACACGCACTTACACACACACACTTCCACACACACACACAGACACTTACACACACACACACACAGACACTTACACACAAACGCGTACAGACACATACACACACAGACACTTACACGCAGACACTTACACACACACACAGACACACACACTGACACACAACACACAGACACACACAGACACTTACACACATACACAGACACTTACACACACACACAGACACTTACAAACACACTCAGACACACACACACAGACATTACACACACACACAGACACTTACACACACACACAGACACTTTCAAACACACACACTCACACTTACACACACACACACACACTCACACACACACAGACACACACACACACACTTACACATACACACACACGAACACAGACACTTACACACACATACTTACACATACACACAGACAATTACACACAGACACACACACACAGACACTTACACACACACACACCAAGACACTTACACACACACGCTTACACACAGACACACACAGAAACACACACACAGACACACTCACACACACATTTACACACACACACACACACTTACACACAGACACTAACACACACATACTGAGACGCTTACACACACTTACACACACACACAGACACTTACACACACACACACATACACTGACACTTACACACACAAAGACACTTACCAACACACACACACACACAGACACTTACACACTCAGAGACACTTACACACACACACACACAGAGACACACACACACACACACACAGACACTTACACACACACACACACACACACACACACTTCCACACACACAGACTCTTACACACACACACACACTTAGACACACACACACACACTTACACACAGACACTTACACACACATACTGAGACACTTACACACGCTTACACACACACACACTGACACTTACACACATACACAGAGACAGTTACACACACACACACTGACACTTACACAGACACACAGACACACACACACATTTACACACACAAAGACACTTACACACACACACAGACTCTTACACATACACACACACACTCAGACACACACACACACTTACACACAGACACTTACACACACATACTGAGACACTTACACACACTTGCACACACACACAGACACTTACACACAGACACACACACAGACACTTACACACACACACAAACACTGACACACACACACAGACACTTTCAAACACACACACTCACACTTACACACACACACACTCACACACACACACACACAGACACACACACACACACTTAGACACACAGAGACACTTACACACACACACACACACTTACACATACACACACACGCACACAGACACTTACACACACACACAGACTCACACAGACACTTACAGACACACAGACAATTACACACGCACACAGACATTTACACACACATACTTACACATACACAGACACACACACACACAGAGACAATTGCACACAGACACACACACACGCACTTACACACACACACTTCCACACACACACAGAGACACATACACACATACACTTACACACACACACAGACAATTACACACAGACACACACACACAGACACTTACACACACACACACAAAGACACTTACACACACACGCTTACACACAGACACACTCACAGACACACACAGACACACACACACACAGACAAACACAGACACTTACACACACAGAGACACTTACAGACAGACACTTACACACACACACACACACTTACACACCGACAGACACACACAGAGACACACACAGACACTTCCACACACTTACACACACACACACAGACACACACACACACACAGAGACATTTACAGACACACACACTGACACTTACACACACACACACAGACACTTACACCCATACACAGAGACAGTTACACACACACACACTGACCCTTACACAGACACACAGACACTTACACACACACATTTACACTTACACACACAGATACACAACACACAGACACACACAGACACACACACACACACAAACAGACATTTACACACACACTGATACACATACACACACAGACAGTTACACACACACACACAGACAGTTACACACACACACACACTCACACTTACACACACACACAGACACACACACAGACTTTCACACAGACTCTTATACACGCATAGACACTGACAGACACTTAATTACACACACACAGACACTTACACACAGACACACACACACACAGACACACACAGACACTTCCACACAGACACACACACTTACACACAGACACACACACACAGAGACACTTACAGACAGACACTTACACACACACAGAGACACTTAGACACATACACTTCCACACACACACAGACACTTACACACAGAAACACACGGAGAGAGACACACACAGACACACACACAGACAGTTGCACACACACACACTGACACTTACACACACACACACTGACACTTACACACACACACAGAGACAGTTACACACACACACACTGACATTTCCACAGACACACAGACACTTACACACACACATTAACGCACACACAGACACTCACACACAGATACTCTTACACACACACACAGACACTTCCACACAGACACACACACAGAGACACTGACACACAGACACTTCCACACACACACAGGCACAGACACACAGACACACACACACACACAAACAGACATTTACACACACACTGACACACATACACACACAGACACTTACACACACTCACACAGACAGTTACACACACACACACTGACACTTACTCACACACACAGACACGTACACACACACAGACTTTCACACAGACTCTTATACACACATAGGCACTTACAGACACTTAATTACACACACACAGACACTTACACACAGACACACCCAGACACACACAGACACTTACACACACACACAGACACACACACACAGACGCTTACACACAGACACACACACACACAGAGACACACACACACACCCCGACACACACAGAGACTTACACACAGACACACACAGACACTTACACACACACACACAGACACACACACACACAGACAATTACACACACACACAGACACACACAGACACTTACACACACACACACACAGACACTTACACACACACACACAGACACACACACACACACACACTTACATACAGCCACAGACACACACACAGACACTTACACACACGCAGACACTTACACACACACACACACACACACACAGACACTTGCACACACAGACACTTACACACACACACACACTCACACAGACACTTACAGACACACAGACAATTACACACGCACACAGACACTTACACACACATACTTACACATACACAGACACACACACACACAGAGACAATTACACACACACACACACGCACTTACACACTCACACTTCAACACACAGACACACTTACACACATACACTTCCGCACACAGACAGACAATTACACACAGACACTTACACACACACACACAAAGACACTTACACACATACACAGAGACAGTTTCACACACACACACTGACACTTACACAGACACACAGACACTTACACACACACATTTACACACACACAGACACTTACACACACACACAGACTCTTTCACATACACACACACACTTAGACACACACACACACTTACACACAGACACTTACACACACATACTGAGACACTTACACACACTTGCACACACACACAGACACTTACACACAGACACACACACACAGACACTTACACACACACACAGACACTTACACACACACACAGACACTTACAAACACACTCAGACACACACACACAGACATTACACACACACACACAGACACTTACACACACACACAGACATTTTTAACACACACACTCACACTTACACACACGCACACACACTCACACACACACACACACACAGACACACACACACACTTAGACACACACACACACACTTACACATACACACACGCACACAGACACTTACACACACATACTTACACACACACACAGACACTTACACACACACACACAAAGACACACACACACGCTTACACACAGACACACACAGAAACACACACATTTACACACACACACACACATTTACACACACTTACACACGCACACAGACACTTACACACACACACACACTGACACTTACACACACACAGACACAAACACACACACACACACAGACACTTACACACACAGAGAAACTTACACACACACACACACACAGACACACACACACACACTTCCACACACACAGACTCTTACACACACACACACACACTTAGACACACACACACACACTTACACACAGACACATACACACGCATACTGAGACACTTACACACGCTTACACACACACACACTGACACTTACACACACACAGACACTTATACACACAGACACACAGACAGACACACACACACAGACGCTTACACACACACGCTTACAAACAGACACACACACAGACACACACAGACACTTACACACAGACACTTACACACACACAGAGACACTTACACACACAGACACACAACACACAGACACACACACTTACACACACACAGAGACACACACAGACACTTACACACACTTACACACGCACACACTCACACACTTACACACAGACACACACACACACATACACTTACACACAGAAACACGCACAGAGACACACACACACACAGAGACATTTTCACACACACACACTGACACTTACACACACACACACAGACACTTACACACATACACAGAGACAGTTACACACACACACACTGACACTTACACAGACACACAGACACTTACACACACACATTTACACACACACAGACACTTACACACACACACAGACTCTTACACATACACACACACACTCAGACACACACACACACTTACACACAGACACTTACACACACATACTGAGACACTTACACACACTTGCACACACACACACTTACACACAGACACACACACAGACACTTACACACACACACACACACTGACACACACACACAGACACTTTCAAACACACACACTCACACTTACACACACACACACTCACACACACACACACACAGACACACACACACACACTTAGACACACAGAGACACTTACACACACACACACACACTTACACATACACACACACGCACACAGACACTTACACACACACACAGACTCACACAGACACTTACAGACACACAGACAATTACACACGCACACAGACATTTACACACACATACTTACACATACACAGACACACACACACACAGAGACAATTGCACACAGACACACACACACGCACTTACACACACACACTTCCACACACACACAGAGACACATACACACATACACTTACACACACACACAGACAATTACACACAGACACACACACACAGACACTTACACACACACACACAAAGACACTTACACACACACGCTTACACACAGACACACTCACAGACACACACAGACACACACACACACAGACAAACACAGACACTTACACACACAGAGACACTTACAGACAGACACTTACACACACACACACACACTTACACACCGACAGACACACACAGAGACACACACAGACACTTCCACACACTTACACACACACACACAGACACACACACACACAGAGAGACATTTACAGACACACACACTGACACTTACACACACACACACAGACACTTACACCCATACACAGAGACAGTTACACACACACACACTGACCCTTACACAGACACACAGACACTTACACACACACATTTACACTTACACACACAGATACACAACACACAGACACACACACACACACACACACACACAAACAGACATTTACACACACACTGATACACATACACACACAGACAGTTACACACACACACACAGACAGTCACACACACACACACACTCACACTTACACACACACACAGACACACACACAGACTTTCACACAGACTCTTATACACGCATAGACACTGACAGACACTTAATTACACACACACAGACACTTACACACAGACACACACACACACAGACACACACAGACACTTCCACACAGACACACACACTTACACACAGACACACACACACAGAGACACTTACAGACAGACACTTACACACACACAGAGACACTTAGACACATACACTTCCACACACACACAGACACTTACACACAGAAACACACGGAGAGAGACACACACAGACACACACACAGACAGTTGCACACACACACACTGACACTTACACACACACACACTGACACTTACACACACACACACACACTCACACACACACAGAGACACACACACACACACTTAGACACACACAGACACTTACACACACACACACACTTACACATACACACACGCACACAGACACTTACACACACACACACACACTCACACAGACACTTGCAGACACACAGACAATTACACACGCACACAGACACTTACACAAACATACTTACACATACACAGACACACACACACACAGAGACAATTACACACACACACACACGCACTTACACACTCACACTTCAACACACAGACACACTTACACACATACACTTCCGCACACAGACAGACAATTACACACAGACACTTACACACACACACACAAAGACACTTACACACATACACAGAGACAGTTTCACACACACACACTGACACTTACACAGACACACAGACACTTACACACACACATTTACACACACACAGACACTTACACACACACACAGACTCTTTCACATACACACACACACTTAGACACACACACACACTTACACACAGACACTTACACACACATACTGAGACACTTACACACACTTGCACACACACACAGACACTTACACACAGACACACACACACAGACACTTACACACACACACAGACACTTACACACACACACAGACACTTACAAACACACTCAGACACACACACACAGACATTACACACACACACACAGACACTTACACACACACACAGACATTTTTAACACACACACTCACACTTACACACACGCACACACACTCACACACACACACACACACAGACACACACACACACACAGACACACACACACACTTAGACACACACACACACACTTATACATACACACACGCACACAGACACTTACACACACATACTTACACATACACACAGACAATTACACACAGACACACACACACAGACACTTACACACACACACACAAAGACACACACACACGCTTACACACAGACACACACAGAAACACACACATTTACACACACACACACACATTTACACACACTTACACACACACACAGACACTTACACACACACACACACTGACACTTACACACACACAGACACAAACACACACACACACACAGACACTTACACACACAGAGAAACTTACACACACACACACACACAGACACACACACACACACTTCCACACACACAGACTCTTACACACACACACACACACTTAGACACACACACACACACTTACACACAGACACATACACACGCATACTGATACACTTACACACGCTTACACACACACACACTGACACTTACACACACACAGACACTGATACACACAGACACACAGACAGACACACACACACAGACGCTTACACACACACGCTTACAAACAGACACACACACAGACACACACAGACACTTACACACAGACACTTACACACACACAGAGACACTTACACACACAGACACACAACACACAGACACACACACTTACACACACACAGAGACACACACAGACACTTACACACAGAAACACGCACAGAGACACACACACACACAGAGACATTTTCACACACACACACTGACACTTACACACACACACACAGACACTTACACACATACACAGAGACAGTTACACACACACACACTGACACTTACACAGACACACAGACACTTACACACACACATTTACACACACACAGACACTTACACAGACACACAGACTCTTACACATACACACACACACTTAGACACACACACACACTTACACACAGACACTTACACACACATACTGAGACACTTACACACACTTGCACACACACACAGACACTTACACAGAGACACACACACACAGACACTTACACACACTCACAGACACTTACACACATACACAGACACTTAGAAACACTCTCAGACACACACACACAGACATTACACACACACACAGACACTTTCACACACACACAGACACTTTCAAACACACACACTCACACTTACACACACACACACACTCACACACACACACACACACACACACTTACACATACACACACACGCACACAGACACTTACACACACACACACTCACACAGACACTTACAGACACACAGACAATTACACACGCACACAGACACTTACACACACATACTTACACATACACAGACACACACACACACAGAGACAATTACACACAGACACACACACACGCACTTACACACACACACTTCCACACACACACAGAGACACTTACACACATACACTTCCACACACACACAGACAATTACACACAGACACACACACACAGACACTTACACACACACACACAAAGACACTTACACACACACGCTTACACACAGACACACTCACAGACACACACAGACACACACACACACACAGACACACACACACACACACAGACACTTACACACATACACAGAGACAGTTACACACACACACACTGACACTTACACAGACACACAGACACTTACACACACACATTTACACACACACAGACACTTACACACACACACAGACTCTTACACATACACACACACACTTAGACACACACACACACTTACACACAGACACACACACATACTGAGACACTTACACACACTTGCACACACACACAGACACTTACACACAGACACACACACACAGACACTTACACACACACACAGACACTTACACACACACACAGACACTTACAAACACACTCAGACACACACACACAGACATTACACACACACACAGACACTTTCAAGCACACACACTCACACTTACACACACTCACACTTACACACACACACACACACACACACACACACACACACACTTACACACACAGAGACACTTACACACACACACACAGACACTTACACACACACACAGACACTTACACACACACACAGACACTTACAAACACACTCAGACACACACACACAGACATTACACACACACACAGACACTTACACACACACACAGACACTTTCAAACACACACACTCACACTTACACACACTCACACTTACACACACACACACACAGACACACAGACACACACACACACACTTAGACACACACAGACACTTACACACACACACACACACTTACACTTACACACACACGCACACAGACACTTACACACACATACTTACACACACACACAGACAATTACACACACACACACACACACTGACACTTACACACACACAGACACAAACACACACACACACACACACAGGCACTTACACACACAGAGACACTTACACACACACACAGAGACACACACACACACACTTAGACACACACAGACACTTACACACACATACTGAGACACTTACAGACGCTTACACACACACACACTGACACATACACACAGACACACAGACAGACACACACACACAGACGCTTACACACACACGCTTACACACAGACACACACACAGACACACACAGACACTTACACACAGACACTTACACACACACAGAGACACACACAGACACTTACACACACTTACACACGCACACACACACACTTACACACAGACACTTACACGCTCACACAGACACTTACACACAGAAAAACACACAGAGACACACACACACAGAGACATTTGCACACACACACACTGACACTTACACACACACAGACACTTACACACATACACAGAGACAGTTACACACACACACACTGACACTTACACAGACACACAGACACTTACACACACACATTTACACACACACAGACACTTACACACACACACAGACACTTACACATACACACACACACTTAGACACACACACACACTTACACACAGACACTTGCAGACACACAGACAATTACACACGCACACAGACACTTACACAAACATACTTACACATACACAGACACACACACACACAGAGACAATTACACACAGACACACACACACAGACACTTAAACACACACACAGACACTTACAAACAAAATCAGACACACACACACAGACATTACACACACACACAGACACTTTCACACACACACAGACACTTTCAAACACACACACTCACACTTACACACACACACACACACACACACACACACAGAGACACACACACACACACTTAGACACACACAGACACTTACACACACACACACACTTACACATACACACACGCACACAGACACTTACACACACACACACACACTCACACAGACACTTGCAGACACACAGACAATTACACACGCACACAGACACTTACACAAACATACTTACACATACACAGACACACATACACACAGAGACAATTACACACAGACACACACACACGCACTTACACACACACACACACTCACACAGACACTTGCAGACACACAGACAATTACACACGCACACAGACACTTATACAAACATACTTACACATACACAGACACACACACACACAGAGACAATTACACACCGACACACACACACGCACTTACACACACACACTTCCACACACACACAGAGACACTTACACACACACACACAAAGACACTTACACACACACGCTTACACACAGACACACTCACAGACACACACAGACACACACACACACAGACAAACACAGACACTTACACACACACACGCACACACAGAGACACTTACAGACACACAGACACTTACACACACACACACACAGACACTTACACACACACGCTTACACACAGACACACACACAGACACACACAGACACTTACACACAGACACTTACACACACACACAGACACTTACAGACACACACATAAACTTACACACACAGACGCACAACACACAGACACACACAGACAGTTACACACACACAGAGACACACACACACACTTACACACAGACACTCACACACAATTACTGAGACACTTACACACACTTGCACACACACACAGACACTTACACACAGACACACACACACAGACACTTACACACACACACAGAAACTTACACA
>CM051662.1:40754177-40836677 GCA_028020825.1 Podargus strigoides
CACACACACAGACACTTACACACAGAAACACACGGAGAGAGACACACACAGACACACACACAGACAGTTGCACACACACACACTGACACTTACACACACACACACTGACACTTACACACACACACAGAGACAGTTACACACACACACACTGACATTTCCACAGACACACAGACACTTACACACACACATTAACGCACACACAGACACTCACACACAGATACTCTTACACACACACACAGACACTTCCACACAGACACACACACAGAGACACTGACACACAGACACTTCCACACACACACAGGCACAGACACACAGACACACACACACACACAAACAGACATTTACACACACACTGACACACATACACACACAGACACTTACACACACTCACACAGACAGTTACACACACACACACTGACACTTACTCACACACACAGACACGTACACACACACAGACTTTCACACAGACTCTTATACACACATAGGCACTTACAGACACTTAATTACACACACACAGACACTTACACACAGACACACCCAGACACACACAGACACTTACACACACACACAGACACACACACACAGACGCTTACACACACACACACACACACACAGAGACACACACACACACCCCGACACACACAGAGACTTACACACAGACACACACAGACACTTACACACACACACACAGACACACACACACACAGACAATTACACACACACACAGACACACACAGACACTTACACACACACACACACAGACACTTACACACACACACACAGACACACACACACACACACACTTACATACAGCCACAGACACACACACAGACACTTACACACACGCAGACACTTACACACACACACACACACACACACAGACACTTGCACACACAGACACTTACACACACACACACACTCACACAGACACTTACAGACACACAGACAATTACACACGCACACAGACACTTACACACACATACTTACACATACACAGACACACACACACACAGAGACAATTACACACACACACACACGCACTTACACACTCACACTTCAACACACAGACACACTTACACACATACACTTCCGCACACAGACAGACAATTACACACAGACACTTACACACACACACACAAAGACACTTACACACATACACAGAGACAGTTTCACACACACACACTGACACTTACACAGACACACAGACACTTACACACACACATTTACACACACACAGACACTTACACACACACACAGACTCTTTCACATACACACACACACTTAGACACACACACACACTTACACACAGACACTTACACACACATACTGAGACACTTACACACACTTGCACACACACACAGACACTTACACACAGACACACACACACAGACACTTACACACACACACAGACACTTACACACACACACAGACACTTACAAACACACTCAGACACACACACACAGACATTACACACACACACACAGACACTTACACACACACACAGACATTTTTAACACACACACTCACACTTACACACACGCACACACACTCACACACACACACACACACAGACACACACACACACTTAGACACACACACACACACTTACACATACACACACGCACACAGACACTTACACACACATACTTACACATACACACAGACAATTACACACAGACACACACACACAGACACTTACACACACACACACAAAGACACACACACACGCTTACACACAGACACACACAGAAACACACACATTTACACACACACACACACATTTACACACACTTACACACGCACACAGACACTTACACACACACACACACTGACACTTACACACACACAGACACAAACACACACACACACACAGACACTTACACACACAGAGAAACTTACACACACACACACACACAGACACACACACACACACTTCCACACACACAGACTCTTACACACACACACACACACTTAGACACACACACACACACTTACACACAGACACATACACACGCATACTGAGACACTTACACACGCTTACACACACACACACTGACACTTACACACACACAGACACTTATACACACAGACACACAGACAGACACACACACACAGACGCTTACACACACACGCTTACAAACAGACACACACACAGACACACACAGACACTTACACACAGACACTTACACACACACAGAGACACTTACACACACAGACACACAACACACAGACACACACACTTACACACACACAGAGACACACACAGACACTTACACACACTTACACACGCACACACTCACACACTTACACACAGACACACACACACACATACACTTACACACAGAAACACGCACAGAGACACACACACACACAGAGACATTTTCACACACACACACTGACACTTACACACACACACACAGACACTTACACACATACACAGAGACAGTTACACACACACACACTGACACTTACACAGACACACAGACACTTACACACACACATTTACACACACACAGACACTTACACACACACACAGACTCTTACACATACACACACACACTCAGACACACACACACACTTACACACAGACACTTACACACACATACTGAGACACTTACACACACTTGCACACACACACAGACACTTACACACAGACACACACACAGACACTTACACACACACACACACACTGACACACACACACAGACACTTTCAAACACACACACTCACACTTACACACACACACACTCACACACACACACACACAGACACACACACACACACTTAGACACACAGAGACACTTACACACACACACACACACTTACACATACACACACACGCACACAGACACTTACACACACACACAGACTCACACAGACACTTACAGACACACAGACAATTACACACGCACACAGACATTTACACACACATACTTACACATACACAGACACACACACACACAGAGACAATTGCACACAGACACACACACACGCACTTACACACACACACTTCCACACACACACAGAGACACATACACACATACACTTACACACACACACAGACAATTACACACAGACACACACACACAGACACTTACACACACACACACAAAGACACTTACACACACACGCTTACACACAGACACACTCACAGACACACACAGACACACACACACACAGACAAACACAGACACTTACACACACAGAGACACTTACAGACAGACACTTACACACACACACACACACTTACACACCGACAGACACACACAGAGACACACACAGACACTTCCACACACTTACACACACACACACAGACACACACACACACAGAGAGACATTTACAGACACACACACTGACACTTACACACACACACACAGACACTTACACCCATACACAGAGACAGTTACACACACACACACTGACCCTTACACAGACACACAGACACTTACACACACACATTTACACTTACACACACAGATACACAACACACAGACACACACAGACACACACACACACACAAACAGACATTTACACACACACTGATACACATACACACACAGACAGTTACACACACACACACAGACAGTTACACACACACACACACTCACACTTACACACACACACAGACACACACACAGACTTTCACACAGACTCTTATACACGCATAGACACTGACAGACACTTAATTACACACACACAGACACTTACACACAGACACACACACACACAGACACACACAGACACTTCCACACAGACACACACACTTACACACAGACACACACACACAGAGACACTTACAGACAGACACTTACACACACACAGAGACACTTAGACACATACACTTCCACACACACACAGACACTTACACACAGAAACACACGGAGAGAGACACACACAGACACACACACAGACAGTTGCACACACACACACTGACACTTACACACACACACACTGACACTTACACACACACACAGAGACAGTTACACACACACACACTGACATTTCCACAGACACACAGACACTTACACACACACATTAACGCACACACAGACACTCACACACAGATACTCTTACACACACACACAGACACTTCCACACAGACACACACACAGAGACACTGACACACAGACACTTCCACACACACACAGGCACAGACACACAGACACACACACACACACAAACAGACATTTACACACACACTGACACACATACACACACAGACACTTACACACACTCACACAGACAGTTACACACACACACACTGACACTTACTCACACACACAGACACGTACACACACACAGACTTTCACACAGACTCTTATACACACATAGGCACTTACAGACACTTAATTACACACACACAGACACTTACACACAGACACACCCAGACACACACAGACACTTACACACACACACAGACACACACACACAGACGCTTACACACAGACACACACACACACAGAGACACACACACACACCCCGACACACACAGAGACTTACACACAGACACACACAGACACTTACACACACACACACAGACACACACACACACAGACAATTACACACACACACAGACACACACAGACACTTACACACACACACACACAGACACTTACACACACACACACAGACACACACACACACACACACTTACATACAGCCACAGACACACACACAGACACTTACACACACGCAGACACTTACACACACACACACACACACACACAGACACTTGCACACACAGACACTTACACACACACACACACTCACACAGACACTTACAGACACACAGACAATTACACACGCACACAGACACTTACACACACATACTTACACATACACAGACACACACACACACAGAGACAATTACACACACACACACACGCACTTACACACTCACACTTCAACACACAGACACACTTACACACATACACTTCCGCACACAGACAGACAATTACACACAGACACTTACACACACACACACAAAGACACTTACACACATACACAGAGACAGTTTCACACACACACACTGACACTTACACAGACACACAGACACTTACACACACACATTTACACACACACAGACACTTACACACACACACAGACTCTTTCACATACACACACACACTTAGACACACACACACACTTACACACAGACACTTACACACACATACTGAGACACTTACACACACTTGCACACACACACAGACACTTACACACAGACACACACACACAGACACTTACACACACACACAGACACTTACACACACACACAGACACTTACAAACACACTCAGACACACACACACAGACATTACACACACACACACAGACACTTACACACACACACAGACATTTTTAACACACACACTCACACTTACACACACGCACACACACTCACACACACACACACACACAGACACACACACACACTTAGACACACACACACACACTTACACATACACACACGCACACAGACACTTACACACACATACTTACACATACACACAGACAATTACACACAGACACACACACACAGACACTTACACACACACACACAAAGACACACACACACGCTTACACACAGACACACACAGAAACACACACATTTACACACACACACACACATTTACACACACTTACACACGCACACACACACTTACACACACACACACACTGACACTTACACACACACAGACACAAACACACACACACACACAGACACTTACACACACAGAGAAACTTACACACACACACACACACAGACACACACACACACACTTCCACACACACAGACTCTTACACACACACACACACACTTAGACACACACACACACACTTACACACAGACACATACACACGCATACTGAGACACTTACACACGCTTACACACACACACACTGACACTTACACACACACAGACACTTATACACACAGACACACAGACAGACACACACACACAGACGCTTACACACACACGCTTACAAACAGACACACACACAGACACACACAGACACTTACACACAGACACTTACACACACACAGAGACACTTACACACACAGACACACAACACACAGACACACACACTTACACACACACAGAGACACACACAGACACTTACACACACTTACACACGCACACACTCACACACTTACACACAGACACACACACACACATACACTTACACACAGAAACACGCACAGAGACACACACACACACAGAGACATTTTCACACACACACACTGACACTTACACACACACACACAGACACTTACACACATACACAGAGACAGTTACACACACACACACTGACACTTACACAGACACACAGACACTTACACACACACATTTACACACACACAGACACTTACACAGACACACAGACTCTTACACATACACACACACACTTAGACACACACACACACTTACACACAGACACTTACACACACATACTGAGACACTTACACACACTTGCACACACACACAGACACTTACACAGAGACACACACACACAGACACTTACACACACTCACAGACACTTACACACATACACAGACACTTAGAAACACTCTCAGACACACACACACAGACATTACACACACACACAGACACTTTCACACACACACAGACACTTTCAAACACACACACTCACACTTACACACACACACACACACACACACTTACACATACACACACACGCACACAGACACTTACACACACACACACTCACACAGACACTTACAGACACACAGACAATTACACACGCACACAGACACTTACACACACATACTTACACATACACAGACACACACACACACAGAGACAATTACACACAGACACACACACACGCACTTACACACACACACTTCCACACACACACAGAGACACTTACACACATACACTTCCACACACACACAGACAATTACACACAGACACACACACACAGACACTTACACACACACACACAAAGACACTTACACACACACGCTTACACACAGACACACTCACAGACACACACAGACACACACACACACACAGACACACACACACACACACAGACACTTACACACATACACAGAGACAGTTACACACACACACACTGACACTTACACAGACACACAGACACTTACACACACACATTTACACACACACAGACACTTACACACACACACAGACTCTTACACATACACACACACACTTAGACACACACACACACTTACACACAGACACACACACATACTGAGACACTTACACACACTTGCACACACACACAGACACTTACACACAGACACACACACACAGACACTTACACACACACACAGACACTTACACACACACACAGACACTTACAAACACACTCAGACACACACACACAGACATTACACACACACACAGACACTTTCAAGCACACACACTCACACTTACACACACTCACACTTACACACACACACACACACACACACACACACACACACACTTAGACACACACAGACACTTACACACACACACACAGACACTTACACACACACACAGACACTTACACACACACACAGACACTTACAAACACACTCAGACACACACACACAGACATTACACACACACACAGACACTTACACACACACACAGACACTTTCAAACACACACACTCACACTTACACACACTCACACTTACACACACACACACACAGACACACAGACACACACACACACACTTAGACACACACAGACACTTACACACACACACACACACTTACACTTACACACACACGCACACAGACACTTACACACACATACTTACACACACACACAGACAATTACACACACACACACACACACTGACACTTACACACACACAGACACAAACACACACACACACACACACAGGCACTTACACACACAGAGACACTTACACACACACACAGAGACACACACACACACACTTAGACACACACAGACACTTACACACACATACTGAGACACTTACAGACGCTTACACACACACACACTGACACATACACACAGACACACAGACAGACACACACACACAGACGCTTACACACACACGCTTACACACAGACACACACACAGACACACACAGACACTTACACACAGACACTTACACACACACAGAGACACACACAGACACTTACACACACTTACACACGCACACACACACACTTACACACAGACACTTACACGCTCACACAGACACTTACACATAGAAACACACACAGAGACACACACACACAGAGACATTTGCACACACACACACTGACACTTACACACACACAGACACTTACACACATACACAGAGACAGTTACACACACACACACTGACACTTACACAGACACACAGACACTTACACACACACATTTACACACACACAGACACTTACACACACACACAGACACTTACACATACACACACACACTTAGACACACACACACACATACACACAGACACTTGCAGACACACAGACAATTACACACGCACACAGACACTTACACAAACATACTTACACATACACAGACACAGACACACACACAGACAATTACACACAGACACACACACAAAGACACTTAAACACACACACAGACACTTACAAACAAACTCAGACACACACACACAGACATTACACACACACACAGACACTTTCACACACACACAGACACTTTCAAACACACACACTCACACTTACACACACACACACACACTCACACACACACAGAGACACACACACACACACTTAGACACACACAGACACTTACACACACACACACACTTACACATACACACACGCACACAGACACTTACACACACACACACACACTCACACAGACACTTGCAGACACACAGACAATTACACACGCACACAGACACTTACACAAACATACTTACACATACACAGACACACATACACACAGAGACAATTACACACAGACACACACACACGCACTTACACACACACACACACTCACACAGACACTTGCAGACACACAGACAATTACACACGCACACAGACACTTACACAAACATACTTACACATACACAGACACACACACACACAGAGACAATTACACACAGACACACACACACGCACTTACACACACACACTTCCACACACACACAGAGACACTTACACACACACACACAAAGACACTTACACACACACGCTTACACACAGACACACTCACAGACACACACAGACACACACACACACAGACAAACACAGACACGTACACACACACACGCACACACAGAGACACTTACAGACACACAGACACTTACACACACACACACACAGACACTTACACACACACGCTTACACACAGACACACACACAGACACACACAGACACTTACACACAGACACTTACACACACACACAGACACTTACAGACACACACATAAACTTACACACACAGACGCACAACACACAGACACACACAGACAGTTACACACACACAGAGACACACACAGACACTTACACACACTTACACACACACACACACACACACACTTACACACAGACACTTACACACACACAGAGACACTTTCACACATACACTTCCACACACACACAGACACACACAGAAACACACACAGAGACACACACACACACACAGACATTTACACACACACACACACTGACACTTACACAGACACACAGACTCTTACACATACACACACACTCTTAGACACACACACACACACTTACACACAGACACACACGCATACTGAGACACTTACACAGACTTGCACACACACACAGACACACACACACACAGACACTTACAAACACACACAGACACACGCACACAGACACTTACACACACACAGACACTTACAAACACACTCAGACACACACACAGACATTACACACACACACAGACACTTACACACACACACACTGACACTTACACACACACACACAGACACTTGCACACATACACAGAGACAGTTACACACACACACACTGACACTTACACAGACACACAGACACTTACACACACACACACACTCTTACACATACACACACACACTTAGACACACACACACACACTTACACACAGACACTTACACACGCATACTGAGACACTTACACACACTTGCACACACACACAGACACACACACACACAGACACTTACAAACACACACAGACACACACACACAGACACTTACACACACACAGACACTTACAAACACACTCAGACACACACACAGACATTACACACACACACAGACACTTACACACACACTGACACTTACACACACACACACAGACACTTGCACACATACACAGAGACTGTTACACACACACACACTGACACTTACACAGACACACAGACACTTACACACACACACACACTCTTACACATACACACACACACTTAGACACACACACACACACTTACACACAGACACTTACACACGCATACTGAGACACTTACACACACTTGCACACACACACAGACACACACACACACAGACACTTACAAACACACACAGACACACACACACAGACACTTACACACACACACACAGACACACACAGACACTAACACACTCACACACACACACAGACACACACACACACTTAGACACACACAGACTCTTACACACACACACACACTTAGACACACACACACACACTTACACACAGACACTTACACACACATACTGAGACACTTACACACGCTTACACACACACACACAGACGCTTACACACACACACAGACACTTATACACACAGACACACACACAGACACACACACCCACAGACACACACAGACACTTACACACACACACACACACAGACACTTACACACACACGCTTACACACAGACACACACACAGACACACACAGACACTAACACACAGACACTTACACACACACACAGACACTTACACACACAGACACACAACACACAGACACACACTGACACTTACTCACACACACAGACACGTACACACACACAGACTTTCACACAGACTCTTATACACACATAGGCACTTACAGACACTTAATTACACACACACAGACACTTACACACAGACACACCCAGACACACACAGACACTTACACACACACACAGACACACACACACAGACGCTTACACACAGACACACACACACACAGAGACACACACACACACCCCGACACACACAGAGACTTACACACAGACACACACAGACACTTACACACACACACAGACACACACACACACAGACAATTACACACAGACACAGACACACACAGACACTTACACACACACACACACAGACACTTACACACACACACACAGACACACACACACACACACACACACACACTTACATACAGCCACAGACACACACACAGACACTTACACACACGCAGACACTTACACACACACACACACACACACAGAGACACTTGCACACACAGACACTTACACACACACACACACTCACACAGACACTTACAGACACACAGACAATTACACACGCACACAGACACTTACACACACATACTTACACATACACAGACACACACACACACAGAGACAATTACACACAGACACACACACACGCACTTACACACTCACACTTCAACACACAGACACACTTACACACACACACTTCCGCACACAGACAGACAATTACACACAGACACTTACACACACACACACAAAGACACTTACACACACACGCTTACGCACAGACACACACACAGACACACACAGACACACACAAACAGACAAACACAGACACACACACAGAGACACTTACAGACAGACACTTACACACACACACACAGACACACACAGACACTTACACACACACACGCACACAGAGACACTTACACACAGACATTTCCACACACAGACACTTACACACAGACACACACACACACACAAACAGACATTTACACACACACATACAGACAGTTACACACAGACACACACTGACACTTACACACACACACTGACACTTACACACACACAGACACTTATACACACAGACACACACACTTACACACACACACACAGACACTACAGACACTTCCACACACACAGACACTTACACACAGACACACACACAGACACACACACACACACAAATAGACATTTACACATACACACACTGACACTTAAACACACACATAGACACACACACACAGACACTTACACACACACTTACACACAGACACACACGCAGAGACACTTACACACAGACACTTCCTCACACACACAGACACTTACACACAGACACACACACACACACATACTGACTCTTACAGACACACACACAGGCACTTACACACACATAGACACTTACACACACACGCTTACACACAGACACACACGCTTACACACAGACACTTACACACACACACATACACTTACACACACAGACACACAACACACAGACACACACAGACACTTACACACACACAGAGACACACACAGACACTTACACACACTTACACACGCACACACACACACACTTACACACAGACACTTACACACACACAGAGACACTTTCAGACATACACTTCCACACACACACAGACACTTACACACAGAAACACACACAGAGACACACACACAGACAGAGACATTTACACACACACACACTGACACTTACACACACACACACAGACACTTACACACATACACAGAGACAGTTACACACACACACACTGACACTTACACAGACACACAGACACTTACACACACACATTTACACACACACAGACACTTACACACACACACAGACTCTTTCACATACACACACACACTTAGACACACACACACACTTACACACAGACACTTACACACACATACTGAGACACTTACACACACTTGCACACACACACAGACACTTACACACAGACACACACACACAGACACTTACACACACACACAGACACTTACACGCACACACAGACACTTACAAACACACTCAGACACACACACACAGACATTACACACACACACACAGACACTTACACACACACACAGACATTTTTAACACACACACTCACACTTACACACACACACACACACTCACACACACACACACACACACACAGACACACACACACACTTAGACACACACACACACACTTACACATACACACACGCACACAGACACTTACACACACATACTTACACATACACACAGACAATTACACACAGACACACACACACAGACACTTACACACACACACACAAAGACACTTACACACACACGCTTACACACAGACACACACAGAAACACACACATTTACACACACACACACACACATTTACACACACACACACACTTACACACAGACACTTACACACACATACTGAGACACTTACACACACTTACACACACACACAGACACTTACACACACACACACACACTGACACTTACACACACACAGACACAAACACACACACACACACAGACACTTACACACACAGAGAAACTTACACACACACACACACACAGACACACACACACACACTTCCACACACACAGACTCTTACACACACCCACACACACTTAGACACACACACACACACTTACACACAGACACATACACACGCATACTGATACACTTACACACGCTTACACACACACACACTGACACTTACACACACACAGACACTGATACACACAGACACACAGACAGACACACACACACAGACGCTTACACACACACGCTTACAAACAGACACACACACAGACACACACAGACACTTACACACAGACACTTACACACACACAGAGACACTTACACACACAGACACACAACACACAGACACACACACTTACACACACACAGAGACACACACAGACACTTACACACACTTACACACGCACACACTCACACACTTACACACAGACACTTACACACACACACATACACTTACACACAGAAACACACACAGAGACACACACACACACAGAGACATTTTCACACACACACACTGACACTTACACACACACACACAAACACTTACACACATACACAGAGACAGTTACACACACACACACTGACACTTACACAGACACACAGACACTTACACACACACATTTACACACACACAGACACTTCCACAGACACACAGACTCTTACACATAGACACAGACACTTAGACACACACACACACTTACACACAGACACTTACACACACATACTGAGACACTTACACACACTTGCACACACACACAGACACTTACACAGAGACACACACACACAGACACTTACACACACACACAGACACTTACACACATACACAGACACTTAGAAACACTCTCAGACACACACACACAGACATTACACACACACACAGACACTTTCACACACACACAGACACTTTCAAACACACACACTCACACTTACACACACACACACACTCACACACACACACACAGACACACACACACACACTTAGACACACACAGACACTTACACACACACACACACACACACACTTACACATACACACACACGCACACAGACACTTACACACACACACACTCACACAGACACTTACAGACACACAGACAATTACACACGCACACAGACACTTACACACACATACTTACACATACACAGACACACACACACACAGAGACAATTACACACAGACACACACACACGCACTTACACACACACACTTCCACACACACACAGAGACACTTACACACATACACTTCCACACACACACAGACAATTACACACAGACACACACACACAGACACTTACACACACACACACAAAGACACTTACACACACACGCTTACACACAGACACACTCACAGACACACACAGACACACACACACACACAGACACACACACACACACACAGACACTTCCACACAGACACACACACAGAGACACTGACACACAGACACTTCCACACACACACAGGCACAGACACACAGACACACACACACACACAAACAGACATTTACACACACACTGACACACATACACACACAGACACTTACACACACTCACACAGACAGTTACACACACACACACTGACACTTACTCACACACACAGACACGTACACACACACAGACTTTCACACAGACTCTTATACACACATAGGCACTTACAGACACTTAATTACACACACACAGACACTTACACACAGACACACCCAGACACACACAGACACTTACACACACACACAGACACACACACACAGACGCTTACACACAGACACACACACACACAGAGACACACACACACACCCCGACACACACAGAGACTTACACACAGACACACACAGACACTTACACACACACACACAGACACACACACACACAGACAATTACACACACACACAGACACACACAGACACTTACACACACACACACACAGACACTTACACACACACACACAGACACACACACACACACACACTTACATACAGCCACAGACACACACACAGACACTTACACACACGCAGACACTTACACACACACACACACACAGACACTTGCACACACAGACACTTACACACACACACACACTCACACAGACACTTACAGACACACAGACAATTACACACGCACACAGACACTTACACACACATACTTACACATACACAGACACACACACACACAGAGACAATTACACACACACACACACGCACTTACACACTCACACTTCAACACACAGACACACTTACACACATACACTTCCGCACACAGACAGACAATTACACACAGACACTTACACACACACACACAAAGACACTTACACACATACACAGAGACAGTTTCACACACACACACTGACACTTACACAGACACACAGACACTTACACACACACATTTACACACACACAGACACTTACACACACACACAGACTCTTTCACATACACACACACACTTAGACACACACACACACTTACACACAGACACTTACACACACATACTGAGACACTTACACACACTTGCACACACACACAGACACTTACACACAGACACACACACACAGACACTTACACACACACACAGACACTTACACACACACACAGACACTTACAAACACACTCAGACACACACACACAGACATTACACACACACACACAGACACTTACACACACACACAGACATTTTTAACACACACACTCACACTTACACACACGCACACACACTCACACACACACACACACACAGACACACACACACACTTAGACACACACACACACACTTACACATACACACACGCACACAGACACTTACACACACATACTTACACATACACACAGACAATTACACACAGACACACACACACAGACACTTACACACACACACACAAAGACACACACACACGCTTACACACAGACACACACAGAAACACACACATTTACACACACACACACACATTTACACACACTTACACACACACACAGACACTTACACACACACACACACTGACACTTACACACACACAGACACAAACACACACACACACACAGACACTTACACACACAGAGAAACTTACACACACACACACACACAGACACACACACACACACTTCCACACACACAGACTCTTACACACACACACACACACTTAGACACACACACACACACTTACACACAGACACATACACACGCATACTGAGACACTTACACACGCTTACACACACACACACTGACACTTACACACACACAGACACTTATACACACAGACACACAGACAGACACACACACACAGACGCTTACACACACACGCTTACAAACAGACACACACACAGACACACACAGACACTTACACACAGACACTTACACACACACAGAGACACTTACACACACAGACACACAACACACAGACACACACACTTACACACACACAGAGACACACACAGACACTTACACACACTTACACACGCACACACTCACACACTTACACACAGACACACACACACACATACACTTACACACAGAAACACGCACAGAGACACACACACACACAGAGACATTTTCACACACACACACTGACACTTACACACACACACACAGACACTTACACACATACACAGAGACAGTTACACACACACACACTGACACTTACACAGACACACAGACACTTACACACACACATTTACACACACACAGACACTTACACAGACACACAGACTCTTACACATACACACACACACTTAGACACACACACACACTTACACACAGACACTTACACACACATACTGAGACACTTACACACACTTGCACACACACACAGACACTTACACAGAGACACACACACACAGACACACACACTCACAGACACTTACACACATACACAGACACTTACAAACACACTCAGACACACACACACAGACATTACACACACACACAGACACTTTCAAGCACACACACTCACACTTACACACACACACACTTACACACACACACACACACACACACACACACACACACACTTAGACACACACAGACACTTACACACACACACACAGACACTTACACACACACACAGACACTTACACACACACACAGACACTTACAAACACACTCAGACACACACACACAGACATTACACACACACACAGACACTTACACACACACACAGACACTTTCAAACACACACACTCACACTTACACACACTCACACTTACACACACACACACACAGACACACAGACACACACACACACACTTAGACACACACAGACACTTACACACACACACACACACTTACACTTACACACACACGCACACAGACACTTACACACACATACTTACACACACACACAGACAATTACACACACACACACACACACTGACACTTACACACACACAGACACAAACACACACACACACACACACAGGCACTTACACACACAGAGACACTTACACACACACACACAGACACACACACACACACTTAGACACACACAGACACTTACACACACATACTGAGACACTTACAGACGCTTACACACACACACACTGACACATACACACAGACACACAGACAGACACACACACACAGACGCTTACACACACACGCTTACACACAGACACACACACAGACACACACAGACACTTACACACAGACACTTACACACACACAGAGACACACACAGACACTTACACACACTTACACACGCACACACACACACTTACACACAGACACTTACACGCTCACACAGACACTTACACACAGAAACACACACAGAGACACACACACACAGAGACATTTGCACACACACACACTGACACTTACACACACACAGACACTTACACACATACACAGAGACAGTTACACACACACACACTGACACTTACACAGACACACAGACACTTACACACACACATTTACACACACACAGACACTTACACACACACACAGACACTTACACATACACACACACACTTAGACACACACACACACTTACACACAGACACTTGCAGACACACAGACAATTACACACGCACACAGACACTTACACAAACATACTTACACATACACAGACACACACACACACAGAGACAATTACACACAGACACACACACACAGACACTTAAACACACACACAGACACTTACAAACAAACTCAGACACACACACACAGACATTACACACGCACACAGACACTTTCACACACACACAGACACTTTCAAACACACACACTCACACTTACACACACACACACACACTCACACACACACAGAGACACACACACACACACTTAGACACACACAGACACTTACACACACACACACACTTACACATACACACACGCACACAGACACTTACACACACACACACACACTCACACAGACACTTGCAGACTCACAGACAATTACACACGCACACAGACACTTACACAAACATACTTACACATACACAGACACACATACACACAGAGACAATTACACACAGACACACACACACGCACTTACACACACACACACACTCACACAGACACTTGCAGACACACAGACAATTACACACGCACACAGACACTTACACAAACATACTTACACATACACAGACACACACACACACAGAGACAATTACACACAGACACACACACACGCACTTACACACACACACTTCCACACACACACAGAGACACTTACACACACACACACAAAGACACTTACACACACACGCTTACACACAGACACACTCACAGACACACACAGACACACACACACACAGACAAACACAGACACTTACACACACACACGCACACACAGAGACACTTACAGACACACAGACACTTACACACACACACACACAGACACTTACACACACACGCTTACACACAGACACACACACAGACACACACAGACACTTACACACAGACACTTACACACACACACAGACACTTACAGACACACACATAAACTTACACACACAGACGCACAACACACAGACACACACAGACAGTTACACACACACAGAGACACACACAGACACTTACACACACTTACACACACACACACACACACACACTTACACACAGACACTTACACACACACAGAGACACTTTCACACATACACTTCCACACACACACAGACACACACAGAAACACACACAGAGACACACACACACACACAGACATTTACACACACACACACACTGACACTTACACAGACACACAGACTCTTACACATACACACACACTCTTAGACACACACACACACACTTACACACAGACACACACGCATACTGAGACACTTACACAGACTTGCACACACACACAGACACACACACACACAGACACTTACAAACACACACAGACACACGCACACAGACACTTACACACACACAGACACTTACAAACACACTCAGACACACACACAGACATTACACACACACACAGACACTTACACACACACACACTGACACTTACACACACACACACAGACACTTGCACACATACACAGAGACAGTTACACACACACACACTGACACTTACACAGACACACAGACACTTACACACACACACACACTCTTACACATACACACACACACTTAGACACACACACACACACTTACACACAGACACTTACACACGCATACTGAGACACTTACACACACTTGCACACACACACAGACACACACACACACAGACACTTACAAACACACACAGACACACACACACAGACACTTACACACACACACACAGACACACACAGACACTAACACACTCACACACACACACAGACACACACACACACTTAGACACACACAGACTCTTACACACACACACACACTTAGACACACACACACACACTTACACACAGACACTTACACACACATACTGAGACACTTACACACGCTTACACACACACACACAGACACTTACACACACACACAGACACTTATACACACAGACACACACACAGACACACACACCCACAGACACACACAGACACTTACACACACACACACACACACACAGACACTTACACACACACGCTTACACACAGACACACACACAGACACACACAGACACTAACACACAGACACTTACACACACACACAGACACTTACACACACAGACACACAACACACAGACACACACTGACACTTACTCACACACACAGACACGTACACACACACAGACTTTCACACAGACTCTTATACACACATAGGCACTTACAGACACTTAATTACACACACACAGACACTTACACACAGACACACCCAGACACACACAGACACTTACACACACACACAGACACACACACACAGACGCTTACACACAGACACACACACACACAGAGACACACACACACACCCCGACACACACAGAGACTTACACACAGACACACACAGACACTTACACACACACACAGACACACACACACACAGACAATTACACACAGACACAGACACACACAGACACTTACACACACACACACACAGACACTTACACACACACACACAGACACACACACACACACACACACACACTTACATACAGCCACAGACACACACACAGACACTTACACACACGCAGACACTTACACACACACACACACACACACAGAGACACTTGCACACACAGACACTTACACACACACACACACTCACACAGACACTTACAGACACACAGACAATTACACACGCACAGAGACACTTACACACACATACTTACACATACACAGACACACACACACACAGAGACAATTACACACAGACACACACACACGCACTTACACACTCACACTTCAACACACAGACACACTTACACACATACACTTCCGCACACAGACAGACAATTACACACAGACACTTACACACACACACACAAAGACACTTACACACACACGCTTACGCACAGACACACACACAGACACACACAGACACACACAAACAGACAAACACAGACACACACACAGAGACACTTACAGACAGACACTTACACACACACACACAGACACACACAGACACTTACACACACACACGCACACAGAGACACTTACACACAGACATTTCCACACACAGACACTTACACACAGACACACACACACACACAAACAGACATTTACACACACACATACAGACAGTTACACACAGACACTCACAGACACTTACACACATACACAGACACTTAGAAACACTCTCAGACACACACACACAGACATTACACACACACACAGACACTTTCACACACACACAGACACTTTCAAACACACACACTCACACTTACACACACACACACACTCACACACACACACACACACACACTTACACATACACACACACGCACACAGACACTTACACACACACACACTCACACAGACACTTACAGACACACAGACAATTACACACGCACACAGACACTTACACACACATACTTACACATACACAGACACACACACACACAGAGACAATTACACACAGACACACACACACGCACTTACACACACACACTTCCACACACACACAGAGACACTTACACACATACACTTCCACACACACACAGACAATTACACACAGACACACACACACAGACACTTACACACACACACACAAAGACACTTACACACACACGCTTACACACAGACACACTCACAGACACACACAGACACACACACACACACAGACACACACACACACACACAGACACTTACACACATACTCAGAGACAGTTACACACACACACACTGACACTTACACAGACACACAGACACTTACACACACACATTTACACACACACAGACACTTACACACACACACAGACTCTTACACATACACACACACACTTAGACACACACACACACTTACACACAGACACACACACATACTGAGACACTTACATACACTTGCACACACACACAGACACTTACACACAGACACACACACACAGACACTTACACACACACACAGACACTTACACACGCACACAGACACTTACAAACACACTCAGACACACACACACAGACATTACACACACACACAGACACTTTCAAGCACACACACTCACACTTACACACACACACACTTACACACACACACACACACACACACACACACACACACACTTAGACACACACAGACACTTACACACACACACACAGACACTTACACACACACACAGACACTTACACACACACACAGACACTTACAAACACACTCAGACACACACACACAGACATTACACACACACACAGACACTTACACACACACACAGACACTTTCAAACACACACACTCATACTTACACACACTCACACTTACACACACACACACACAGACACACAGACACACACACACACACTTAGACACACACAGACACTTACACACACACACACACACTTACACTTACACACACACGCACACAGACACTTACACACACATACTTACACACACACACAGACAATTACACACACACACACACACACTGACACTTACACACACACAGACACAAACACACACACACACACACAGGCACTTACACACACAGAGACACTTACACACACACACACAGACACACACACACACACTTAGACACACACAGACACTTACACACACATACTGAGACACTTACAGACGCTTACACACACACACACTGACACATACACACAGACACACAGACAGACACACACACACAGACGCTTACACACACACGCTTACACACAGACACACACACAGACACACACAGACACTTACACACAGACACTTACACACACACAGAGACACACACAGACACACACACTTACACACGCACACACACACACTTACACACAGACACTTACACGCTCACACAGACACTTACACACAGAAACACACACAGAGACACACACACACAGAGACATTTGCACACACACACACTGACACTTACACAGACACACAGACACTTACACACACACATTTACACACACACAGACACTTACACACACACACAGACACTTACACATACACACACACACTTAGACACACACACACACTTACACACAGACACTTGCAGACACACAGACAATTACACACGCACACAGACACTTACACAAACATACTTACACATACACAGACACACACACACACAGAGACAATTACACACAGACACACACACACAGACACTTAAACACACACACAGACACTTACAAACAAACTCAGACACACACACACAGACATTACACACACACACAGACACTTTCACACACACACAGACACTTTCAAACACACACACTCACACTTACACACACACACACACACTCACACACACACAGAGACACACACACACACACTTAGACACACACAGACACTTACACACACACACACACTTACACATACACACACGCACACAGACACTTACACACACACACACACACTCACACAGACACTTGCAGACACACAGACAATTACACACGCACACAGACACTTACACAAACATACTTACACATACACAGACACACATACACACAGAGACAATTACACACAGACACACACACACGCACTTACACACACACACACACTCACACAGACACTTGCAGACACACAGACAATTACACACGCACACAGACACTTACACAAACATACTTACACATACACAGACACACACACACACAGAGACAATTACACACAGACACACACACACGCACTTACACACACACACTTCCACACACACACAGAGACACTTACACACACACACACAAAGACACTTACACACACACGCTTACACACAGACACACTCACAGACACACACAGACACACACACACACAGACAAACACAGACACTTACACACACACACGCACACACAGAGACACTTACAGACACACAGACACTTACACACACACACACACAGACACTTACACACACACGCTTACACACAGACACACACACAGACACACACAGACACTTACACACAGACACTTACACACACACACAGACACTTACAGACACACACATAAACTTACACACACAGACGCACAACACACAGACACACACAGACAGTTACACACACACAGAGACACACACAGACACTTACACACACTTACACACACACACACACACACACACTTACACACAGACACTTACACACACACAGAGACACTTTCACACATACACTTCCACACACACACAGACACACACAGAAACACACACAGAGACACACACACACACACAGACATTTACACACACACACACACTGACACTTACACAGACACACAGACTCTTACACATACACACACACTCTTAGACACACACACACACACTTACACACAGACACACACGCATACTGAGACACTTACACAGACTTGCACACACACACAGACACACACACACACAGACACTTACAAACACACACAGACACACGCACACAGACACTTACACACACACAGACACTTACAAACACACTCAGACACACACACAGACATTACACACACACACAGACACTTACACACACACACACAAAGACACTTACACACACACGCTTACACACAGACACACACAGAAACACACACATTTACACACACACACACACACATTTACACACACACACACACTTACACACAGACACTTACACGCACATACTGAGACACTTACACACACTTACACACACACACAGACACTTACACACACACACACACACTGACACTTACACACACACAGACACAAACACACACACACACACAGACACTTACACACACAGAGAAACTTACACACACACACACACACAGACACACACACACACACTTCCACACACACAGACTCTTACACACACCCACACACACTTAGACACACTCACACACACTTACACACAGACACATACACACGCATACTGATACACTTACACACGCTTACACACACACACACTGACACTTACACACACACAGACACTGATACACACAGACACACAGACAGACACACACACACAGACGCTTACACACACACGCTTACAAACAGACACACACACAGACACACACAGACACTTACACACAGACACTTACACACACACAGAGACACTTACACACACAGACACACAACACACAGACACACACACTTACACACACACAGAGACACACACAGACACTTACACACACTTACACACGCACACACTCACACACTTACACACAGACACTTACACACACACACATACACTTACACACAGAAACACACACAGAGACACACACACACACAGAGACATTTTCACACACACACACTGACACTTACACACACACACACAAACACTTACACACATACACAGAGACAGTTACACACACACACACTGACACTTACACAGACACACAGACACTTACACACACACATTTACACACACACAGACACTTCCACAGACACACAGACTCTTACACACACACACAGACACTTACACACACACACACACACTGACACTTACACACACACAGACACAAACACACACACACACACAGACACTTACACACACAGAGAAACTTACACACACACACACACACAGACACACACACACACACTTCCACACACACAGACTCTTACACACACCCACACACACTTAGACACACTCACACACACTTACACACAGACACATACACACGCATACTGATACACTTACACACGCTTACACACACACACACTCACACTTACACACACACACACACTCACACACACACACACAGACACACACACACACACTTAGACACACACAGACACTTACACACACACACACACACACACACTTACACATACACACACACGCACACAGACACTTACACACACACACACTCACACAGACACTTACAGACACACAGACAATTACACACGCACACAGACACTTACACACACATACTTACACATACACAGACACACACACACACAGAGACAATTACACACAGACACACACACACGCACTTACACACACACACTTCCACACACACACAGAGACACTTACACACATACACTTCCACACACACACAGACAATTACACACAGACACACACACACAGACACTTACACACACACACACAAAGACACTTACACACACACGCTTACACACAGACACACTCACAGACACACACAGACACACACACACACACAGACACACACACACACACACAGACACTTCCACACAGACACACACACAGAGACACTGACACACAGACACTTCCACACACACACAGGCACAGACACACAGACACACACACACACACAAACAGACATTTACACACACACTGACACACATACACACACAGACACTTACACACACTCACACAGACAGTTACACACACACACACTGACACTTACTCACACACACAGACACGTACACACACACAGACTTTCACACAGACTCTTATACACACATAGGCACTTACAGACACTTAATTACACACACACAGACACTTACACACAGACACACCCAGACACACACAGACACTTACACACACACACAGACACACACACACAGACGCTTACACACAGACACACACACACACAGAGACACACACACACACCCCGACACACACAGAGACTTACACACAGACACACACAGACACTTACACACACACACACAGACACACACACACACAGACAATTACACACACACACAGACACACACAGACACTTACACACACACACACACAGACACTTACACACACACACACAGACACACACACACACACACACTTACATACAGCCACAGACACACACACAGACACTTACACACACGCAGACACTTACACACACACACACACACACACACAGACACTTGCACACACAGACACTTACACACACACACACACTCACACAGACACTTACAGACACACAGACAATTACACACGCACACAGACACTTACACACACATACTTACACATACACAGACACACACACACACAGAGACAATTACACACACACACACACGCACTTACACACTCACACTTCAACACACAGACACACTTACACACATACACTTCCGCACACAGACAGACAATTACACACAGACACTTACACACACACACACAAAGACACTTACACACATACACAGAGACAGTTTCACACACACACACTGACACTTACACAGACACACAGACACTTACACACACACATTTACACACACACAGACACTTACACACACACACAGACTCTTTCACATACACACACACACTTAGACACACACACACACTTACACACAGACACTTACACACACATACTGAGACACTTACACACACTTGCACACACACACAGACACTTACACACAGACACACACACACAGACACTTACACACACACACAGACACTTACACACACACACAGACACTTACAAACACACTCAGACACACACACACAGACATTACACACACACACACAGACACTTACACACACACACAGACATTTTTAACACACACACTCACACTTACACACACGCACACACACTCACACACACACACACACACAGACACACACACACACTTAGACACACACACACACACTTACACATACACACACGCACACAGACACTTACACACACATACTTACACATACACACAGACAATTACACACAGACACACACACACAGACACTTACACACACACACACAAAGACACACACACACGCTTACACACAGACACACACAGAAACACACACATTTACACACACACACACACATTTACACACACTTACACACACACACAGACACTTACACACACACACACACTGACACTTACACACACACAGACACAAACACACACACACACACAGACACTTACACACACAGAGAAACTTACACACACACACACACACAGACACACACACACACACTTCCACACACACAGACTATTACACACACACACACACACTTAGACACACACACACACACTTACACACAGACACATACACACGCATACTGAGACACTTACACACGCTTACACACACACACACTGACACTTACACACACACAGACACTTATACACACAGACACACAGACAGACACACACACACAGACGCTTACACACACACGCTTACAAACAGACACACACACAGACACACACAGACACTTACACACAGACACTTACACACACACAGAGACACTTACACACACAGACACACAACACACAGACACACACACTTACACACACACAGAGACACACACAGACACTTACACACACTTACACACGCACACACTCACACACTTACACACAGACACACACACACACATACACTTACACACAGAAACACGCACAGAGACACACACACACACAGAGACATTTTCACACACACACACTGACACTTACACACACACACACAGACACTTACACACATACACAGAGACAGTTACACACACACACACTGACACTTACACAGACACACAGACACTTACACACACACATTTACACACACACAGACACTTACACAGACACACAGACTCTTACACATACACACACACACTTAGACACACACACACACTTACACACAGACACTTACACACACATACTGAGACACTTACACACACTTGCACACACACACAGACACTTACACAGAGACACACACACACAGACACTTACACACACTCACAGACACTTACACACATACACAGACACTTACAAACACACTCAGACACACACACACAGACATTACACACACACACAGACACTTTCAAGCACACACACTCACACTTACACACACACACACTTACACACACACACACACACACACACACACACACACACACTTAGACACACACAGACACTTACACACACACACACAGACACTTACACACACACACAGACACTTACACACACACACAGACACTTACAAACACACTCAGACACACACACACAGACATTACACACACACACAGACACTTACACACACACACAGACACTTTCAAACACACACACTCACACTTACACACACTCACACTTACACACACACACACACAGACACACAGACACACACACACACACTTAGACACACACAGACACTTACACACACACACACACACTTACACTTACACACACACGCACACAGACACTTACACACACATACTTACACACACACACAGACACTTACACACACACACACACACACTGACACTTACACACACACAGACACAAACACACACACACACACACACAGGCACTTACACACACAGAGACACTTACACACACACACACAGACACACACACACACACTTAGACACACACAGACACTTACACACACATACTGAGACACTTACAGACGCTTACACACACACACACTGACACATACACACAGACACACAGACAGACACACACACACAGACGCTTACACACACACGCTTACACACAGACACACACACAGACACACACAGACACTTACACACAGACACTTACACACACACAGAGACACACACAGACACTTACACACACTTACACACGCACACACACACACTTACACACAGACACTTACACGCTCACACAGACACTTACACACAGAAACACACACAGAGACACACACACACAGAGACATTTGCACACACACACACTGACACTTACACACACACAGACACTTACACACATACACAGAGACAGTTACACACACACACACTGACACTTACACAGACACACAGACACTTACACACACACACAGACACTTACACATACACACACACACTTAGACACACACACACACTTACACACAGACACTTGCAGACACACAGACAATTACACACGCACACAGACACTTACACAAACATACTTACACATACACAGACACACACACACACAGAGACAATTACACACAGACACACACACACAGACACTTAAACACACACACAGACACTTACAAACAAACTCAGACACACACACACAGACATTACACACGCACACAGACACTTTCACACACACACAGACACTTTCAAACACACACACTCACACTTACACACACACACACACTCACACACACACAGAGACACACACACACACACTTAGACACACACAGACACTTACACACACACACACACTTACACATACACACACGCACACAGACACTTACACACACACACACACACTCACACAGACACTTGCAGACACACAGACAATTACACACGCACACAGACACTTACACAAACATACTTACACATACACAGACACACATACACACAGAGACAATTACACACAGACACACACACACGCACTTACACACACACACACACTCACACAGACACTTGCAGACACACAGACAATTACACACGCACACAGACACTTACACAAACATACTTACACATACACAGACACACACACACACAGAGACAATTACACACAGACACACACACACGCACTTACACACACACACTTCCACACACACACAGAGACACTTACACACACACACACAAAGACACTTACACACACACGCTTACACACAGACACACTCACAGACACACACAGACACACACACACACAGACAAACACAGACACTTACACACACACACGCACACACAGAGACACTTACAGACACACAGACACTTACACACACACACACACAGACACTTACACACACACGCTTACACACAGACACACACACAGACACACACAGACACTTACACACAGACACTTACACACACACACAGACACTTACAGACACACACATAAACTTACACACACAGACGCACAACACACAGACACACACAGACAGTTACACACACACAGAGACACACACAGACACTTACACACACTTACACACACACACACACACACACACTTACACACAGACACTTACACACACACAGAGACACTTTCACACATACACTTCCACACACACACAGACACACACAGAAACACACACAGAGACACACACACACACACAGACATTTACACACACACACACACTGACACTTACACAGACACACAGACTCTTACACATACACACACACTCTTAGACACACACACACACACTTACACACAGACACACACGCATACTGAGACACTTACACAGACTTGCACACACACACAGACACACACACACACACACACCTACAAACACACACAGACACACGCACAGAGACACTTACACACACACAGACACTTACAAACACACTCAGACACACACACAGACATTACACACACACACAGACACTTACACACACACACACTGACACTTACACACACACACACAGACACTTGCACACATACACAGAGACAGTTACACACACACACACTGACACTTACACAGACACACAGACACTTACACACACACACACACTCTTACACATACACACACACACTTAGACACACACACACACACTTACACACAGACACTTACACACGCATACTGAGACACTTACACACACTTGCACACACACACAGACACACACACACACAGACACTTACAAACACACACAGACACACACACACAGACACTTACACACACACAGACACTTACAAACACACTCAGACACACACACAGACATTACACACACACACAGACACTTACACACACACTGACACTTACACACACACACACAGACACTTGCACACATACACAGAGACTGTTACACACACACACACTGACACTTACACAGACACACAGACACTTACACACACACACACACTCTTACACATACACACACACACTTAGACACACACACACACTTACACACAGACACTTACACACGCATACTGAGACACTTACACACACTTGCACACACACACAGACACACACACACACAGACACTTACAAACACACACAGACACACACACACAGACACTTACACACACACACACAGACACACACAGACACTAACACACTCACACACACACACAGACACACACACACACTTAGACACACACAGACTCTTACACACACACACACACTTAGACACACACACACACACTTACACACAGACACTTACACACACATACTGAGACACTTACACACGCTTACACACACACACACAGACACTTACACACACACACAGACACTTATACACACAGACACACACACAGACACACACACCCACAGACACACACAGACACTTACACACACACACACACACACACAGACACTTACACACACACGCTTACACACAGACACACACACAGACACACAGAGACACTAACACACAGACACTTACACACACACACAGACACTTACACACACAGACACACAACACACAGACACACACTGACACTTACTCACACACACAGACACGTACACACACACAGACTTTCACACAGACTCTTATACACACATAGGCACTTACAGACACTTAATTACACACACACAGACACTTACACACAGACACACCCAGACACACACAGACACTTACACACACACACAGACACACACACACAGACGCTTACACACAGACACACACACACACAGAGACACACACACACACCCCGACACACACAGAGACTTACACACAGACACACACAGACACTTACACACACACACAGACACACACACACACAGACAATTACACACAGACACAGACACACACAGACACTTACACACACACACACACAGACACTTACACACACACACACAGACACACACACACACACACACACACACTTACATACAGCCACAGACACACACACAGACACTTACACACACGCAGACACTTACACACACACACACACACACACAGAGACACTTGCACACACAGACACTTACACACACACACACACTCACACAGACACTTACAGACACACAGACAATTACACACGCACAGAGACACTTACACACACATACTTACACATACACAGACACACACACACACAGAGACAATTACACACAGACACACACACACGCACTTACACACTCACACTTCAACACACAGACACACTTACACACATACACTTCCGCACACAGACAGACAATTACACACAGACACTTACACACACACACACAAAGACACTTACACACACACGCTTACGCACAGACACACACACAGACACACACAGACACACACAAACAGACAAACACAGACACACACACAGAGACACTTACAGACAGACACTTACACACACACACACAGACACACACAGACACTTACACACACACACGCACACAGAGACACTTACACACAGACATTTCCACACACAGACACTTACACACAGACACACACACACACACAAACAGACATTTACACACACACATACAGACAGTTACACACAGACACTCACAGACACTTACACACATACACAGACACTTAGAAACACTCTCAGACACACACACACAGACATTAAACACACACACAGACACTTTCACACACACACAGACACTTTCAAACACACACACTCACACTTACACACACACACACACTCACACACACACACACACACACACTTACACATACACACACACGCACACAGACACTTACACACACACACACTCACACAGACACTTACAGACACACAGACAATTACACACGCACACAGACACTTACACACACATACTTACACATACACAGACACACACACACACAGAGACAATTACACACAGACACACACACACGCACTTACACACACACACTTCCACACACACACAGAGACACTTACACACATACACTTCCACACACACACAGACAATTACACACAGACACACACACACAGACACTTACACACACACACACAAAGACACTTACACACACACGCTTACACACAGACACACTCACAGACACACACAGACACACACACACACACAGACACACACACACACACACAGACACTTACACACATACTCAGAGACAGTTACACACACACACACTGACACTTACACAGACACACAGACACTTACACACACACATTTACACACACACAGACACTTACACACACACACAGACTCTTACACATACACACACACACTTAGACACACACACACACTTACACACAGACACACACACATACTGAGACACTTACACACACTTGCACACACACACAGACACTTACACACAGACACACACACACAGACACTTACACACACACACAGACACTTACACACGCACACAGACACTTACAAACACACTCAGACACACACACACAGACATTACACACACACACAGACACTTTCAAGCACACACACTCACACTTACACACACACACACTTACACACACACACACACACACACACACACACACACACACTTAGACACACACAGACACTTACACACACACACACAGACACTTACACACACACACAGACACTTACACACACACACAGACACTTACAAACACACTCAGACACACACACACAGACATTACACACACACACAGACACTTACACACACACACAGACACTTTCAAACACACACACTCATACTTACACACACTCACACTTACACACACACACACACAGACACACAGACACACACACACACACTTAGACACACACAGACACTTACACACACACACACACACTTACACTTACACACACACGCACACAGACACTTACACACACATACTTACACACACACACAGACAATTACACACACACACACACACACTGACACTTACACACACACAGACACAAACACACACACACACACACACAGGCACTTACACACACAGAGACACTTACACACACACACACAGACACACACACACACACTTAGACACACACAGACACTTACACACACATACTGAGACACTTACAGACGCTTACACACACACACACTGACACATACACACAGACACACAGACAGACACACACACACAGACGCTTACACACACACGCTTACACACAGACACACACACAGACACACACAGACACTTACACACAGACACTTACACACACACAGAGACACACACAGACACTTACACACACTTACACACGCACACACACACACTTACACACAGACACTTACACGCTCACACAGACACTTACACACAGAAACACACACAGAGACACACACACACAGAGACATTTGCACACACACACACTGACACTTACACAGACACACAGACACTTACACACACACATTTACACACACACAGACACTTACACACACACACAGACACTTACACATACACACACACACTTAGACACACACACACACTTACACACAGACACTTGCAGACACACAGACAATTACACACGCACACAGACACTTACACAAACATACTTACACATACACAGACACACACACACACAGAGACAATTACACACAGACACACACACACAGACACTTAAACACACACACAGACACTTACAAACAAACTCAGACACACACACACAGACATTACACACACACACAGACACTTTCACACACACACAGACACTTTCAAACACACACACTCACACTTACACACACACACACACACTCACACACACACAGAGACACACACACACACACTTAGACACACACAGACACTTACACACACACACACACTTACACATACACACACGCACACAGACACTTACACACACACACACACACTCACACAGACACTTGCAGACACACAGACAATTACACACGCACACAGACACTTACACAAACATACTTACACATACACAGACACACATACACACAGAGACAATTACACACAGACACACACACACGCACTTACACACACACACACACTCACACAGACACTTGCAGACACACAGACAATTACACACGCACACAGACACTTACACAAACATACTTACACATACACAGACACACACACACACAGAGACAATTACACACAGACACACACACACGCACTTACACACACACACTTCCACACACACACAGAGACACTTACACACACACACACAAAGACACTTACACACACACGCTTACACACAGACACACTCACAGACACACACAGACACACACACACACAGACAAACACAGACACTTACACACACACACGCACACACAGAGACACTTACAGACACACAGACACTTACACACACACACACACAGACACTTACACACACACGCTTACACACAGACACACACACAGACACACACAGACACTTACACACAGACACTTACACACACACACAGACACTTACAGACACACACATAAACTTACACACACAGACGCACAACACACAGACACACACAGACAGTTACACACACACAGAGACACACACAGACACTTACACACACTTACACACACACACACACACACACACTTACACACAGACACTTACACACACACAGAGACACTTTCACACATACACTTCCACACACACACAGACACACACAGAAACACACACAGAGACACACACACACACACAGACATTTACACACACACACACACTGACACTTACACAGACACACAGACTCTTACACATACACACACACTCTTAGACACACACACACACACTTACACACAGACACACACGCATACTGAGACACTTACACAGACTTGCACACACACACAGACACACACACACACAGACACTTACAAACACACACAGACACACGCACACAGACACTTACACACACACAGACACTTACAAACACACTCAGACACACACACAGACATTACACACACACACAGACACTTACACACACACACACTGACACTTACACACACACACACAGACACTTGCACACATACACAGAGACAGTTACACACACACACACTGACACTTACACAGACACACAGACACTTACACACACACACACACTCTTACACATACACACACACACTTAGACACACACACACACACTTACACACAGACACTTACACACGCATACTGAGACACTTACACACACTTGCACACACACACAGACACACACACACACAGACACTTACAAACACACACAGACACACACACACAGACACTTACACACACACAGACACTTACAAACACACTCAGACACACACACAGACATTACACACACACACAGACACTTACACACACACTGACACTTACACACACACACACAGACACTTGCACACATACACAGAGACTGTTACACACACACACACTGACACTTACACAGACACACAGACACTTACACACACACACACACTCTTACACATACACACACACACTTAGACACACACACACACACTTACACACAGACACTTACACACGCATACTGAGACACTTACACACACTTGCACACACACACAGACACACACACACACAGACACTTACAAACACACACAGACACACACACACAGACACTTACACACACACACACAGACACACACAGACACTAACACACTCACACACACACACAGACACACACACACACTTAGACACACACAGACTCTTACACACACACACACACTTAGACACACACACACACACTTACACACAGACACTTACACACACATACTGAGACACTTACACACGCTTACACACACACACACAGACACTTACACACACACACAGACACTTATACACACAGACACACACACAGACACACACACCCACAGACACACACAGACACTTACACACACACACACACACACACAGACACTTACACACACACGCTTACACACAGACACACACACAGACACACACAGACACTAACACACAGACACTTACACACACACACAGACACTTACACACACAGACACACAACACACAGACACACACTGACACTTACTCACACACACAGACACGTACACACACACAGACTTTCACACAGACTCTTATACACACATAGGCACTTACAGACACTTAATTACACACACACAGACACTTACACACAGACACACCCAGACACACACAGACACTTACACACACACACAGACACACACACACAGACGCTTACACACAGACACACACACACACAGAGACACACACACACCCCCCGACACACACAGAGACTTACACACAGACACACACAGACACTTACACACACACACAGACACACACACACACAGACAATTACACACAGACACAGACACACACAGACACTTACACACACACACACACAGACACTTACACACACACACACAGACACACACACACACACACACACACACTTACATACAGCCACAGACACACACACAGACACTTACACACACGCAGACACTTACACACACACACACACACAGAGACACTTGCACACACAGACACTTACACACACACACACACTCACACAGACACTTACAGACACACAGACAATTACACACGCACAGAGACACTTACACACACATACTTACACATACACAGACACACACACACACAGAGACAATTACACACAGACACACACACACGCACTTACACACTCACACTTCAACACACAGACACACTTACACACATACACTTCCGCACACAGACAGACAATTACACACAGACACTTACACACACACACACAAAGACACTTACACACACACGCTTACGCACAGACACACACACAGACACACACAGACACACACAAACAGACAAACACAGACACACACACAGAGACACTTACAGACAGACACTTACACACACACACACAGACACACACAGACACTTACACACACACACGCACACAGAGACACTTACACACAGACATTTCCACACACAGACACTTACACACAGACACACACACACACACAAACAGACATTTACACACACACATACAGACAGTTACACACAGACACACACTGACACTTACACACACACACTGACACTTACACACACACAGACACTTATACACACAGACACACACACTTACACACACACACACAGACACTACAGACACTTCCACACACACAGACACTTACACACAGACACACACACAGACACACACACACACACAAATAGACATTTACACATACACACACTGACACTTAAACACACACATAGACACACACACACAGACACTTACACACACACTTACACACAGACACACACGCAGAGACACTTACACACAGACACTTCCTCACACACACAGACACTTACACACAGACACACACACACACACAGACACTTACACACACACACATACACTTACACACACAGACACACAACACACAGACACACACAGACACTTACACACACACAGAGACACACACAGACACTTACACACACTTACACACGCACACACACACACACTTACACACAGACACTTACACACACACAGAGACACTTTCAGACATACACTTCCACACACACACAGACACTTACACACAGAAACACACACAGAGACACACACACAGACAGAGACATTTACACACACACACACTGACACTTACACACACACACACAGACACTTACACACACATACTGAGACACTTACACACACTTGCACACACACACAGACACTTACACACAGACACACACACACAGACACTTACACACACACACAGACACTTACACACACACACAGACACTTACAAACACACTCAGACACACACACACAGACATTACACACACACACACAGACACTTACACACACACACAGACATTTTTAACACACACACTCACACTTACACACACACACACACACTCACACACACACACACACACACACAGACACACACACACACTTAGACACACACACACACACTTACACATACACACACGCACACAGACACTTACACACACATACTTACACATACACACAGACAATTACACACAGACACACACACACAGACACTTACACACACACACACAAAGACACTTACACACACACGCTTACACACAGACACACACAGAAACACACACATTTACACACACACACACACACACATTTACACACACACACACACTTACACACAGACACTTACACACACATACTGAGACACTTACACACACTTACACACACACACAGACACTTACACACACACACTGACACTTACACACACACAGACACAAACACACACACACACACAGACACTTACACACACAGAGAAACTTACACACACACACACACACAGACACACACACACACACTTCCACACACACAGACTCTTACACACACCCACACACACTTAGACACACACACACACACTTACACACAGACACATACACACGCATACTGATACACTTACACACGCTTACACACACACACACTGACACTTACACACACACAGACACTGATACACACAGACACACAGACAGACACACACACACAGACGCTTACACACACACGCTTACAAACAGACACACACACAGACACACACAGACACTTACACACAGACACTTACACACACACAGAGACACTTACACACACAGACACACAACACACAGACACACACACTTACACACACACAGAGACACACACAGACACTTACACACACTTACACACGCACACACTCACACACTTACACACAGACACTTACACACACACACATACACTTACACACAGAAACACACACAGAGACACACACACACACAGAGACATTTTCACACACACACACTGACACTTACACACACACACACAGACACTTACACACATACACAGAGACAGTTACACACACACACACTGACACTTACACAGACACACAGACACTTACACACACACATTTACACACACACAGACACTTCCACAGACACACAGACTCTTACACATAGACACAGACACTTAGACACACACACACACTTACACACAGACACTTACACACACATACTGAGACACTTACACACACTTGCACACACACACAGACACTTACACAGAGACACACACACACAGACACTTACACACACACACAGACACTTACACACATACACAGACACTTAGAAACACTCTCAGACACACACACACAGACATTACACACACACACAGACACTTTCACACACACACAGACACTTTCAAACACACACACTCACACTTACACACACACACACACTCACACACACACACACAGACACACACACACACACTTAGACACACACAGACACTTACACACACACACACACACACACACACACTTACACATACACACACACGCACACAGACACTTACACACACACACACTCACACAGACACTTACAGACACACAGACAATTACACACGCACACAGACACTTACACACACATACTTACACATACACAGACACACACACACACAGAGACAATTACACACAGACACACACACACGCACTTACACACACACACTTCCACACACACACAGAGACACTTACACACATACACTTCCACACACACACAGACAATTACACACAGACACACACACACAGACACTTACACACACACACACAAAGACACTTACACACACACGCTTACACACAGACACACTCACAGACACACACAGACACACACACACACACAGACACACACACACACACACAGACACTTACACACATACACAGAGACAGTTACACACACACACACTGACACTTACACAGACACACAGACACTTACACACACACATTTACACACACACAGACACTTACACACACACACAGACTCTTACACATACACACACACACTTAGACACACACACACACTTACACACAGACACACACACATACTGAGACACTTACACACACTTGCACACACACACAGACACTTACACACAGACACACACACACAGACACTTACACACACACACAGACACTTACACACACACACAGACACTTACAAACACACTCAGACATACACACACAGACATTACACACACACACAGACACTTTCAAGCACACACACTCACACTTACACACACTCACACTTACACACACACACACACACACACACACACACTTAGACACACACCGACACTTACACACACACACACAGACACTTACACACACACACAGACACTTACACACACACACAGACACAAACACACACACAGACACTTTCAAACACACACACTCACACACACACACACACACACTCACACACACACACAGACACACACACACACACTTAGACACACACAGACACTTACACACACACACACACTCACACATACACACACGCACACAGACACTTACACACACACACACACTCACACAGACACTTGCAGACACACAGACAACTACACACGCACACAGACACTTACACAAACATACTTACACATACACAGACACACACACACACAGAGACAATTACACACAGACACACACACACGCACTTACACACACACACTCACACAGACACTTGCAGACACACAGACAATTACACACGCACACAGACACTTACACAAACATACTTACACATACACAGACACACACACACACAGAGACAATTACACACAGACACACACACACGCACTTACACACACACACTTCCACACACACACAGAGACACTTACACACATACACTTCCACACACACACAGACAATTACACACAGACACACACACACAGACACTTACACACACACACACAAAGACACTTACACACACACGCTTACACACAGACACACTCACAGACACACACAGACACACACACACACAGACAAACACAGACACTTACAAACACACACGCACACACAGAGACACTTACAGACACACAGACACTTACACACACACACACACAGACACTTACACACACACGCTTACACACAGACACACACACAGACACACACAGACACACACGGACACTTACACACACACACAGACACTTACAGACACACACATAAACTTACACACACAGACGCACAACACACAGACACACACAGACACTTACACACACACAGAGACACACACAGACACTTACACACACTTACACACACACACACACACACACACTTACACACAGACACTTACACACACACAGAGACACTTTCACACATACACTTCCACACACACACAGACACTTACACACAGAAACACACACAGAGACACACACACACACACAGACATTTACACACACACACACACTGACACTTACACAGACACACAGACTCTTACACATACACACACACACTTAGACACACACACACACACTTACACACAGACACTTACACACGCATACTGAGACACTTACACATACTTGCACACACACACAGACACACACACACACAGACACTTACAAACACACACAGACACACACACACAGACACTTACACACACACACACACACAGACACACACAGACACTAACACACTCACACACACACACAGACACACACACACACTTAGACACACACAGACTCTTACACACACACACACACTTAGACACACACACACACACTTACACACAGACACTTACACACACATACTGAGACACTTACACACGCTTACACACACACACACAGACACTTACACACACACACAGACACTTATACACACAGACACACACACAGACACACACACCCACAGACACACACAGACACTTACACACACACACACACAGACACTTACACACACACGCTTACACACAGACACACACACAGACACACACAGACACTAACACACAGACACTTACACACGCACACAGACACTTACACACACAGACACACAACACACAGACACACACAGACACTTACACACACACACAGACACTTACACACACACAGACACTTACAAACACACTCAGACACACACACAGACATTACACACACACACAGACACTTACACACACACACACACACACACTGACACTTACACACACACAGACTCTTACAAACACACACACACACACAGACACTTACACACACAGAGACACTTACACACACACATACACAGAGACACACACACACACACTTAGACACACACTGACTCTTACACACACACACACACACACACACACACTTCCACACACACAGACTCTTACACACACACACACACTTAGACACACACACACACACTTACACACACAGACACTTACACACACACACATACACTTACACACACAGACACACAACACACAGACACACACAGACAGTTACACACACACAGAGACATACACAGACACTTACACACACTTACACACGCACACACACACACAGACACAAACAGACACTTACACACACACAGAGACACTTTCACACATACACTTACACACACACACAGACACACACAGAAACACACACAGAGACACACACACACACAGAGACATTTACACACACACACACTGACACTTACACACACACACACAGACACTTACACACATACACAGAGACAGTTACACACACACACACTGACACTTACACAGACACACAGACTCTTACACATACACACACACACTTAGACGCACACACACACTTACACACAGACACTCACACACAATTACTGAGACACTTACACACACTTGCACACACACACAGACACTTACACACAGACACACACACACAGACACTTACACACACACACAGAAACTTACACACACACGCAGACACTTACAAACACACTCAGACACACACACACAGACATTACACACACACACACACACTTACACATACACACACGCACACAGACACTTACACACACACACACACTCACACAGACACTTACAGACACACAGACAATAACACACGCACACAGACACTTACACACACATACTTACACATACACAGGCACACACACACACAGACAATTACACACAGACACACACACACGCACTTACACACACACACTTCCACACACACACACAGACACTTACACACACACACACACAGACACTTACACACAAACGCTTACACACATACACACACAGACACTTACACGCAGACACTTACACACACACACAGACACACACACTGACACACAACACACAGACACACACAGACACTTACACACATACACAGACACTTACACACACACACAGACACTTACAGACACACTCAGACACACACACACAGACATTACACACACACACAGACACTTACACACACACACAGACACTTTCAAACACACACACTCACACTTACACACACACACACACACTCACACACACACAGACACACACACACACACTTACACATACACACACACGAACACAGACACTTACACACACACACAAAGACACTTACACACACACGCTTACACACAGACACACACAGAAACACACACACAGACACACTCACACACACATTTACACACACACACACACTTACACACAGACACTAACACACACATACTGAGACGCTTACACACACTTACACACACACACAGACACTTACACACACACACACATACACTGACACTTACACACACACAGACAAAGACACTTACACACACACGCTTACACACAGACACACACAGAAACACACACATTTACACACACACACACACACATTTACACACACACACACACTTACACACAGACACTTACACACACATACTGAGACACTTACACACACTTACACACACACACAGACACTTACACACACACACACACACTGACACTTACACACACACAGACACAAACACACACACACACACAGACACTTACACACACAGAGAAACTTACACACACACACACACACAGACACACACACACACACTTCCACACACACAGACTCTTACACACACCCACACACACTTAGACACACACACACACACTTACACACAGACACATACACACGCATACTGATACACTTACACACGCTTACACACACACACACTGACACTTACACACACACAGACACTGATACACACAGACACACAGACAGACACACACACACAGACGCTTACACACACACACTTACAAACAGACACACACACAGACACACACAGACACTTACACACAGACACTTACACACACACAGAGACACTTACACACACAGACACACAACACACAGACACACACACTTACACACACACAGAGACACACACAGACACTTACACACACTTACACACGCACACACTCACACACTTACACACAGACACTTACACACACACACATACACTTACACACAGAAACACACACAGAGACACACACACACACAGAGACATTTTCACACACACACACTGACACTTACACACACACACACAGACACTTACACACATACACAGAGACAGTTACACACACACACACTGACACTTACACAGACACACAGACACTTACACACACACATTTACACACACACAGACACTTCCACAGACACACAGACTCTTACACATAGACACAGACACTTAGACACACACACACACTTACACACAGACACTTACACACACATACTGAGACACTTACACACACTTGCACACACACACAGACACTTACACAGAGACACACACACACAGACACTTACACACACACACAGACACTTACACACATACACAGACACTTAGAAACACTCTCAGACACACACACACAGACATTACACACACACACAGACACTTTCACACACACACAGACACTTTCAAACACACACACTCACACTTACACACACACACACACTCACACACACGAACACAGACACACACACACACACTTAGACACACACAGACACTTACACACACACACACACACACACACTTACACATACACACACACGCACACAGACACTTACACACACACACACTCACACAGACACTTACAGACACACAGACAATTACACACGCACACAGACACTTACACACACATACTTACACATACACAGACACACACACACACAGAGACAATTACACACAGACACACACACACGCACTTACACACACACACTTCCACACACACACAGAGACACTTACACACATACACTTCCACACACACACAGACAATTACACACAGACACACACACACAGACACTTACACACACACACACAAAGACACTTACACACACACGCTTACACACAGACACACTCACAGACACACACAGACACACACACACACACAGACACACACACACACACACAGACACTTACACACATACACAGAGACAGTTACACACACACACACTGACACTTACACAGACACACAGACACTTACACACACATTTACACACACACAGACACTTACACACACACACAGACTCTTACACATACACACACACACTTAGACACACACACACACACACACACAGACACACACACATACTGAGACACTTACACACACTTGCACACACACACAGACACTTACACAGAGACACACACACACAGACACTTACACACACACACAGACACTTACACACATACACAGACACTTAGAAACACTCTCAGACACACACACACAGACATTACACACACACACAGACACTTTCACACACACACAGACACTTTCAAACACACACACTCACACTTACACACACACACACACTCACACACACACACACAGACACACACACACACACTTAGACACACACAGACACTTACACACACACACACACACACACACACACTTACACATACACACACACGCACACAGACACTTACACACACACACACTCACACAGACACTTACAGACACACAGACAATAACACACGCACACACACAGACACTTACACACACACGCTTACACACAGACACACACACAGACACACACAGACACACACGGACACTTACACACACACACAGACACTTACAGACACACACATAAACTTACACACACAGACGCACAACACACAGACACACACAGACACTTACACACACACAGAGACACACACAGACACTTACACACACTTACACACACACACACACACACACACTTACACACAGACACTTACACACACACAGAGACACTTTCACACATACACTTCCACACACACACAGACACTTACACACAGAAACACACACAGAGACACACACACACACACAGACATTTACACACACACACACACTGACACTTACACAGACACACAGACTCTTACACATACACACACACACTTAGACACACACACACACACTTACACACAGACACTTACACACGCATACTGAGACACTTACACATACTTGCACACACACACAGACACACACACACACAGACACTTACAAACACACACAGACACACACACACAGACACTTACACACACACACACACACAGACACACACAGACACTAACACACTCACACACACACACAGACACACACACACACTTAGACACACACAGACTCTTACACACACACACACACTTAGACACACACACACACACTTACACACAGACACTTACACACACATACTGAGACACTTACACACGCTTACACACACACACACAGACACTTACACACACACACAGACACTTATACACACAGACACACACACAGACACACACACCCACAGACACACACAGACACTTACACACACACACACACAGACACTTACACACACACGCTTACACACAGACACACACACAGACACACACAGACACTAACACACAGACACTTACACACGCACACAGACACTTACACACACAGACACACAACACACAGACACACACAGACACTTACACACACACACAGACACTTACACACACACAGACACTTACAAACACACTCAGACACACACACAGACATTACACACACACACAGACACTTACACACACACACACACACACACTGACACTTACACACACACAGACTCTTACAAACACACACACACACACAGACACTTACACACACAGAGACACTTACACACACACATACACAGAGACACACACACACACACTTAGACACACACTGACTCTTACACACACACACACACACACACACACTTCCACACACACAGACTCTTACACACACACACACACTTAGACACACACACACACACTTACACACACAGACACTTACACACACACACATACACTTACACACACAGACACACAACACACAGACACACACAGACAGTTACACACACACAGAGACATACACAGACACTTACACACACTTACACACGCACACACACACACAGACACAAACAGACACTTACACACACACAGAGACACTTTCACACATACACTTACACACACACACAGACACACACAGAAACACACACAGAGACACACACACACACAGAGACATTTACACACACACACACTGACACTTACACACACACACACAGACACTTACACACATACACAGAGACAGTTACACACACACACACTGACACTTACACAGACACACAGACTCTTACACATACACACACACACTTAGACGCACACACACACTTACACACAGACACTCACACACAATTACTGAGACACTTACACACACTTGCACACACACACAGACACTTACACACAGACACACACACACAGACACTTACACACACACACAGAAACTTACACACACACGCAGACACTTACAAACACACTCAGACACACACACACAGACATTACACACACACACACACACTTACACATACACACACGCACACAGACACTTACACACACACACACACTCACACAGACACTTGCAGACACACAGACAACTACACACGCACACAGACACTTACACAAACATACTTACACATACACAGGCACACACACACACAGACAATTACACACAGACACACACACACGCACTTACACACACACACTTCCACACACACACACAGACACTTACACACACACACACACAGACACTTACACACAAACGCTTACACACATACACACACAGACACTTACACGCAGACACTTACACACACACACAGACACACACACTGACACACAACACACAGACACACACAGACACTTACACACATACACAGACACTTACACACACACACAGACACTTACAGACACACTCAGACACACACACACAGACATTACACACACACACAGACACTTACACACACACACAGACACTTTCAAACACACACACTCACACTTACACACACACACACACACTCACACACACACAGACACACACACACACACTTACACATACACACACACGAACACAGACACTTACACACACACACACAAAGACACTTACACACACACGCTTACACACAGACACACACAGAAACACACACACAGACACACTCACACACACATTTACACACACACACACACTTACACACAGACACTAACACACACATACTGAGACGCTTACACACACTTACACACACACACAGACACTTACACACACACACACATACACTGACACTTACACACACACAGACAAAGACACTTACACACACACGCTTACACACAGACACACACAGAAACACACACATTTACACACACACACACACACATTTACACACACACACACACTTACACACAGACACTTACACACACATACTGAGACACTTACACACACTTACACACACACACAGACACTTACACACACACACACACACTGACACTTACACACACACAGACACAAACACACACACACACACAGACACTTACACACACAGAGAAACTTACACACACACACACACACAGACACACACACACACACTTCCACACACACAGACTCTTACACACACCCACACACACTTAGACACACACACACACACTTACACACAGACACATACACACGCATACTGATACACTTACACACGCTTACACACACACACACTGACACTTACACACACACAGACACTGATACACACAGACACACAGACAGACACACACACACAGACGCTTACACACACACGCTTACAAACAGACACACACACAGACACACACAGACACTTACACACAGACACTTACACACACACAGAGACACTTACACACACAGACACACAACACACAGACACACACACTTACACACACACAGAGACACACACAGACACTTACACACACTTACACACGCACACACTCACACACTTACACACAGACACTTACACACACACACATACACTTACACACAGAAACACACACAGAGACACACACACACACAGAGACATTTTCACACACACACACTGACACTTACACACACACACACAGACACTTACACACATACACAGAGACAGTTACACACACACACACTGACACTTACACAGACACACAGACACTTACACACACACATTTACACACACACAGACACTTCCACAGACACACAGACTCTTACACATAGACACAGACACTTAGACACACACACACACTTACACACAGACACTTACACACACATACTGAGACACTTACACACACTTGCACACACACACAGACACTTACACAGAGACACACACACACAGACACTTACACACACACACAGACACTTACACACATACACAGACACTTAGAAACACTCTCAGACACACACACACAGACATTACACACACACACAGACACTTTCACACACACACAGACACTTTCAAACACACACACTCACACTTACACACACACACACACTCACACACACACACACAGACACACACACACACACTTAGACACACACAGACACTTACACACACACACACACACACACACTTACACATACACACACACGCACACAGACACTTACACACACACACACTCACACAGACACTTACAGACACACAGACAATTACACACGCACACAGACACTTACACACACATACTTACACATACACAGACACACACACACACAGAGACAATTACACACAGACACACACACACGCACTTACACACACACACTTCCACACACACACAGAGACACTTACACACATACACTTCCACACACACACAGACAATTACACACAGACACACACACACAGACACTTACACACACACACACAAAGACACTTACACACACACGCTTACACACAGACACACTCACAGACACACACAGACACACACACACACACAGACACACACACACACACACAGACACTTACACACATACACAGAGACAGTTACACACACACACACTGACACTTACACAGACACACAGACACTTACACACACATTTACACACACACAGACACTTACACAAACACACAGACTCTTACACATACACACACACACTTAGACACACACACACACACACACACAGACACACACACATACTGAGACACTTACACACACTTGCACACACACACAGACACTTACACAGAGACACACACACACAGACACTTACACACACACACAGACACTTACACACATACACAGACACTTAGAAACACTCTCAGACACACACACACAGACATTACACACACACACAGACACTTTCACACACACACAGACACTTTCAAACACACACACTCACACTTACACACACACACACACTCACACACACACACACAGACACACACACACACACTTAGACACACACAGACACTTACACACACACACACACACACACACACACTTACACATACACACACACGCACACACACACATTTACACACACACACACTCACACAGACACTTACAGACACACAGACAATTACACACGCACACAGACACTTACACACACATACTTACACATACACAGACACACACACACACAGAGACAATTACACACAGACACACACACACGCACTTACACACACACACTTCCACACACACACAGAGACACTTACACACATACACTTCCACACACACACAGACAATTACACACAGACACACACACACAGACACTTACACACACACACACAAAGACACTTACACACACACGCTTACACACAGACACACTCACAGACACACACAGACACACACACACACACAGACACACACACACACACACAGACACTTACACACATACACAGAGACAGTTACACACACACACACTGACACTTACACAGACACACAGACACTTACACACACACATTTACACACACACAGACACTTACACACACACACAGACTCTTACACATACACACACACACTTAGACACACACACACACTTACACACAGACACACACACATACTGAGACACTTACACACACTTGCACACACACACAGACACTTACACACAGACACACACACACAGACACTTACACACACACACAGACACTTACACACACACACAGACACTTACAAACACACTCAGACATACACACACAGACATTACACACACACACAGACACTTTCAAGCACACACACTCACACTTACACACACTCACACTTACACACACACACACACACACACACACACACTTAGACACACACCGACACTTACACACACACACACAGACACTTACACACACACACAGACACTTACACACACACACAGACACAAACACACACACAGACACTTTCAAACACACACACTCACACACACACACACACACACTCACACACACACACAGACACACACACACACACTTAGACACACACAGACACTTACACACACACACACACTTACACATACACACACGCACACAGACACTTACACACACACACACACTCACACAGACACTTGCAGACACACAGACAACTACACACGCACACAGACACTTACACAAACATACTTACACATACACAGACACACACACACACAGAGACAATTACACACAGACACACACACACGCACTTACACACACACACTCACACAGACACTTGCAGACACACAGACAATTACACACGCACACAGACACTTACACAAACATACTTACACATACACAGACACACACACACACAGAGACAATTACACACAGACACACACACACGCACTTACACACACACACTTCCACACACACACAGAGACACTTACACACATACACTTCCACACACACACAGACAATTACACACAGACACACACACACAGACACTTACACACACACACACAAAGACACTTACACACACACGCTTACACACAGACACACTCACAGACACACACAGACACACACACACACAGACAAACACAGACACTTACACACACACACGCACACACAGAGACACTTACAGACACACAGACACTTACACACACACACACACAGACACTTACACACACACGCTTACACACAGACACACACACAGACACACACAGACACACACGGACACTTACACACACACACAGACACTTACAGACACACACATAAACTTACACACACAGACGCACAACACACAGACACACACAGACACTTACACACACACAGAGACACACACAGACACTTACACACACTTACACACACACACACACACACACACTTACACACAGACACTTACACACACACAGAGACACTTTCACACATACACTTCCACACACACACAGACACTTACACACAGAAACACACACAGAGACACACACACACACACAGACATTTACACACACACACACACTGACACTTACACAGACACACAGACTCTTACACATACACACACACACTTAGACACACACACACACACTTACACACAGACACTTACACACGCATACTGAGACACTTACACATACTTGCACACACACACAGACACACACACACACAGACACTTACAAACACACACAGACACACACACACAGACACTTACACACACACACACACACAGACACACACAGACACTAACACACTCACACACACACACAGACACACACACACACTTAGACACACACAGACTCTTACACACACACACACACTTAGACACACACACACACACTTACACACAGACACTTACACACACATACTGAGACACTTACACACGCTTACACACACACACACAGACACTTACACACACACACAGACACTTATACACACAGACACACACACAGACACACACACCCACAGACACACACAGACACTTACACACACACACACACAGACACTTACACACACACGCTTACACACAGACACACACACAGACACACACAGACACTAACACACAGACACTTACACACGCACACAGACACTTACACACACAGACACACAACACACAGACACACACAGACACTTACACACACACACAGACACTTACACACACACAGACACTTACAAACACACTCAGACACACACACAGACATTACACACACACACAGACACTTACACACACACACACACACACACTGACACTTACACACACACAGACTCTTACAAACACACACACACACACAGACACTTACACACACAGAGACACTTACACACACACATACACAGAGACACACACACACACACTTAGACACACACTGACTCTTACACACACACACACACACACACACACTTCCACACACACAGACTCTTACACACACACACACACTTAGACACACACACACACACTTACACACACAGACACTTACACACACACACATACACTTACACACACAGACACACAACACACAGACACACACAGACAGTTACACACACACAGAGACATACACAGACACTTACACACACTTACACACGCACACACACACACAGACACAAACAGACACTTACACACACACAGAGACACTTTCACACATACACTTACACACACACACAGACACACACAGAAACACACACAGAGACACACACACACACAGAGACATTTACACACACACACACTGACACTTACACACACACACACAGACACTTACACACATACACAGAGACAGTTACACACACACACACTGACACTTACACAGACACACAGACTCTTACACATACACACACACACTTAGACGCACACACACACTTACACACAGACACTCACACACAATTACTGAGACACTTACACACACTTGCACACACACACAGACACATACACACAGACACACACACACAGACACTTACACACACACACAGAAACTTACACACACACGCAGACACTTACAAACACACTCAGACACACACACACAGACATTACACACACACACACACACTTACACATACACACACGCACACAGACACTTACACACACACACACACTCACACAGACACTTACAGACACACAGACAATTACACACGCACACAGACACTTACACACACATACTTACACATACACAGGCACACACACACACAGACAATTACACACAGACACACACACACGCACTTACACACACACACTTCCACACACACACACAGACACTTACACACACACACACACAGACACTTACACACAAACGCTTACACACATACACACACAGACACTTACACGCAGACACTTACACACACACACAGACACACACACTGACACACAACACACAGACACACACAGACACTTACACACATACACAGACACTTACACACACACACAGACACTTACAGACACACTCAGACACACACACACAGACATTACACACACACACAGACACTTACACACACACACAGACACTTTCAAACACACACACTCACACTTACACACACACACACACACTCACACACACACAGACACACACACACACACTTACACATACACACACACGAACACAGACACTTACACACACACACACAAAGACACTTACACACACACGCTTACACACAGACACACACAGAAACACACACACAGACACACTCACACACACATTTACACACACACACACACTTACACACAGACACTAACACACACATACTGAGACGCTTACACACACTTACACACACACACAGACACTTACACACACACACACATACACTGACACTTACACACACACAGACACTTACCAACACACACACACACACAGACACTTACACACTCAGAGACACTTACACACACACACACAGACAGACACACACACACACAGACACACACAGACACTTACACACACACACACACACAGACACTTACACACACACGCTTACACACAGACACACTCACAGACACACACAGACACACACACACTCAGACAAACACAGACACTTACACACACACAGACACTTACACACACACACAGAGACACACACACACACACTTAGACACACACAGACACTTACACACACACACACACACACTTCCACACACACAGACTCTTACACACACACACAGACACTTACACACACACACACACACTGATACTTACACACACACAGACACTTACCAACACACACACACACACAGACACACACACACACTCTTAGACACACACAGACACTTACACACACACACACACACACACTTCCACACACACAGACTCTTAAACACACACACACACTTAGACACACACACACACACTTACACACAGACACTTACACACACATACTGAGACACTTACACACGCTTACACACACACACACTGCCACTTACACACACACACACAGACACTTACACACATACACAGCGACAGTTACACACACACACACTGACACTTACACAGACACATAGACACTTACACACACACATTTACACACACACAGACACTTACACACACAAACAGACTCTTACACATACACACACACACTTAGACACACACTTACACACAGACAATTACACACACATACTGAGACACTTACACACACTTGCACACACTGAGACACTTACAAACAGACACACACACACAGACACTTACACACACACACAGACACTTACACACACACACAGACACTTACAAACACACTCAGACACACACACACAGACATTAAACACACACACAGACACTTTCAAACACACACACACACACTTACACATACACACACACGCACACAGACACTTACACACACACACACACTCACACAGACACTTACAGACACACAGACAATTACACACGCACACAGACACTTACACACACATACTTACATATACACAGACACACACACACAGAGAATATTACACACAGACACACACACACGCACTTACACACACACACTTCCACACAGACACACAGACACTTACCCACACACACACACAGACACTTACACACAAACGCTTACACACAGACACACACAGACTCTTACCGCAGACACACACACACACAGACACACACACTGACACACAACACACAGACACACACAGACACTTACACACACACACAGACACTTACACAAACACACAGACACTTACAAACACACTCAGACAGACACACACAGACATTAAACACACACACACAGACACTTTCAAACACACACACTCACACTTACACACACACACACGCACTCACACACACACACACACACAGACACACACACACACACTTATTCATACACACACACGCACACAGACACTTACACACACATACTTACACATACACACAGACAATTACACACAGACACACACACACAGACACTTACACACACACACACAAAGACCCTTACACACACACGCTTACACACAGACACACACAGAAACACACACAGAGACACACTCACACACACATTTACACACACACACACACTTACACACAGACACTAACACACACATACTTAGACGCTTACACACACTTACAAACACACACAGACACTTACACACACACACACATACACTGACACTTACACACACACAGACACTTACAAACACACACACACACACACTTACACACACAGAGACACTTACACACACACACACACACAGAGACACACACACACACACTTAGACACACACAGACACTTACACACAGACACACACACACTTCCACACATACAGACTCTTACACACACACACACACTTAGACACACACACACACACTTACACACAGACACTTACACATACATACGGAGACACTTACACACGCTTACACACACACACACTGACACTTACACACACACACAGACACTTATACACACAGACACAGAGACAGACACACACACACACAGACACACACAGACACTTACACACACACACACACAGACGCTTACACACACACGCTTACACACAGACACACACACAGAAACACACAGACACTTACACACAGACACTTACACACACACAGAGACACTTACACACACAGACACTTACACACACACACATACACTTACACACACAGACACACAACACACAGACACAAACACACACATACTGAGACGCTTACACACACTTACACACACACACAGACACTTACACACAGACACTTACACACACACAGAGACACTTTCACACATACACTTACACACACACACAGACACTTACACACAGAAACACACACAGAGACACACACACACAGAGACATTTACACACACACACACTGACACTTACACACATACACAGAGACAGTTACACACACACACACTGACACTTACACAGACACACAGACACTTACACACACTCATTTACACACACACAGTCACTTACACACACACACAGACTCTTACACATGCACACACACACTTAGACACTCACACACACTTACACACAGACACTTACACACACATACTGAGACACTTACACTTGCACACACACACAGACACTTACACACAGACACACACACACAGACACATACACACACACACAGAAACTTACACACACACACAGACACTTACAAACACACTCAGACACACACACACAGACATTACACACACACACAGACACTTTCACACACACACAGACACTTTCAAACACACACACTCACACTTACACACACGCACACACACTCACACACACACACACACACACACACACACACACACACACACACACTTCCACACACACAGACTCTTACACACACACACACACTTAGACACACACACACACACTTACACACAGACACTTACACACACATACTGAGACACTTACACACGCTTACACACACACACACTGACACTTACACACACACACACAGACACTTACACACATACACAGCGACAGTTACACACACACACACTGACACTTACACAGACACACAGACACTTACACACACACATTTACACACACACAGACACTTACACACACACACAGACACTTACACACACACACAGACACTTACAAACACACTCAGACACACACACACAGACATTAAACACACACACAGACACTTTCAAACACACACACTCACACTTACACACACACACACACTCACACACACACACACACACACAGACACACACACTTAGACACACACAGACACTTACACACACACACACACACACACTTACACATACACACACACGCACACAGACTCTTACACACACACACACACTCACACAGACACTTACAGACACACAGACAATTACACACGCACACAGACACTTACACACACATACTTACACATACACAGACACACACACACAGAGACAATTACACACAGACACACACACACGCACTTACACACACACACTTCCACACAGACACACAGACACTTACACACACACACACACAGACACTTACACACACACGCTTACACACAGACACACACAGACTCTTACACGCAGACACTTACACACACACACAGACACACACACTGACACACAACACACAGACACACACAGACACTTACACACACACACAGACACTTACACAAACACACAGACGCTTACAAACACACTCAGACACACACACACAGACATTACACACACACACACAGACACTTACACACACACACAGACACTTTCAAACACACACACTCACACTTACACACACACACACGCACTCACACACACACACACACACACACAGACACACACACACACACTTACACATACACACACACGCACACAGACACTTACACACACATACTTACACATACATACAGACAATTACACACAGACACACACACACAGACACTTACACACACACACACAAAGACACTTACACACACACGCTTACACACAGACACACACACAGAAACACACACAGAGACACACTCACACACACATTTACACACACACACACACTTACACACAGACACTAACACACACATACTTAGACGCTTACACACACACACACACACATACACTGACACTTACACACACACAGACACTTACAAACACACACACACACACACACACTTACACACACAGAGACACTTACACACACACACACACAGAGACACACACACACACACTTAGACACACACAGACACTTACACACAGACACACACACACTTCCACACACACAGACTCTTACACACACACACACACTTAGACACACACACACACACTTACACACAGACACTTACACATACATACGGAGACACTTACACACGCTTACACACTCGCACACTGACACTTACACACACACACAGACACTTATACACACAGACACAGAGACAGACACACACACACACAGACACACACAGACACTTACACACAAACACACACAGACGCTTACACACACACGCTTACACACAGACACACACACAGACACACACAGACACTTACACACAGACACTTACACACACACAGAGACACTTACACACACACAGAGACATACACAGACACGTACACACACTTACACACGCACACACACACACACTTACACACAGACACTTACACACACACAGAGACACTTTCACACAGAAACACACACAGAGACACACACACACAGAGAGACGTTTACACACACACACACTGACACTTACACACATACACAGAGACAGTTACACACACACACACTGACACTTACACAGACACACAGACACTTACGCACACTCATTTACACACACACAGTCACTGACACACACACACAGACTCTTACACATACACACACACACTTAGACACACACACACACTTACACACAGACACTTACACACACATACTGAAACTTACACACACACACAGACACTTACAAACACACTCAGACACACACACACAGACATTACACACACACACAGACACTTTCACACACACACAGACACTTTCAAACACACACACTCACACTTACACACACGCACACACACTCACACATACACACACACGCACACAGACACTTACAGACACACAGATAATTACACACGCACACAGACACTTACACACACATACTTACACATACACAGACACACACACACAGAGACAATTACACACAGACACACACACACGCACTTACACGCACACACTTACACACACACACACAGACACTTACACACATACACTTCGACACACACACAGACAATTACACACAGACACACATACACAGACACTTACACACACACGCTTACACACAGACACACTCACAGACACACACAGACACACACACACACAGACAAACACATACACTTACACACACAGAGACACTTACAAACACACACACACACACAGACACTTACACACAGACACTTACACACACACGCACAGACACACACACACACACTTAGACACACACAGACACTTACACACACACACACACACACACACACACACACACTTCCACACACACAGACTCTTACACACACACACACACTTAGACACACACACACACACTTACACACAGACACTTACACACACATACTGAGACACACACGCTTACACACACACACACTGACACTTACACACACACACACAGACACTTACACACATACACAGCGACAGTTACACACACACAGACAGAGACTTACACAGACACACAGACACTTACACACACACATTTACACACACACAGACACTTACACACACACACAGACTCTTACACATACACACACACACTTAGACACACACACACACTTACACACAGACAATTACACACACATACTGAGACACTTACACACACTTGCACACACACAGAGACACTTACAAACAGACACACACACACAGACACTTACACACACACACAGACACTTACACACACACACAGACACTTACAAACACACTCAGACACACACACACAGACATTACACACACACACAGACACTTTCAAACACACACACTCACACTTACACACACACACACACTCACACACACACACACACACACAGACAGACACACACACACTTACACGCACACAGACACTTACACACACACACACACTTACACATACACACACACGCACACAGACACTTACACACACACACACTCACACAGACACTTACACACACACATTTACACACACACAGACACTTACACACACACACAGACTCTTACACATACACACACACACTTAGACACACACACACACTTACACACAGACAATTACACACACATACTGAGACACTTACACACACTTGCATACACACAGAGACACTTACAAACAGACACACACACACAGACACTTACACACACACACAGACACTTACACACACACACAGACACTTACAAACACACTCAGACACACACACACAGACATTACACACACACACAGACACTTTCAAACACACACACTCACACTTACACACACACACACACTCACACACACACACACACACACAGACAGACACACACACACTTACACGCACACAGACACTTACACACACACACACACACTTACACATACACACACACGCACACAGACACTTACACACACACACACTCACACAGACACTTACAGACACACAGACAATTACACACGCACACAGACACACACACATACTTACACATGCACAGACACACACACACACAGAGACAATTACACACAGACACACACACACGCACTTACACACACACACTTCCACACACACACAGAGACACTTACACACATACACTTCCACACACACACAATTACACACAGACACACACACACAGACACTTACACACACACACACAAAGACACTTACACACACACGCTTACACACAGACACACTCACAGACACACACAGACACACACACACAGAGACACTTACAGACAGACACTTACACAAACACACACAAACACATACACTTACACACAGACAATTATACACACATAGACACTTTCAGACAATCACACACACACAGACAGTTGCACACAGACACTTACACAGACACACAGATACTTACACACAGACACTTACACACACACACAGACACTTACACACGCACACATACACTTACACACACAGACGCACAACACACAGACACACACAGACACTTACACACACACAGAGACACACACAGACACTTACACACACTTACACACGCACACACACACACACTTACACACAGACACATACACACACACAGAGACACTTTCACACACACACTTCCACACACACAGACACTTACACACAGAAACACACACTGAGACACACACACACACAGAGACATTTACACACACACACACTGACACTTACACACACACACACAGACACTTGCACACATACACAGAGACAGTTACACACACACACACTGACACTTACGCAGACACACAGACACACACACACACAGACTCATACACATACACACACACACTTAGACAAACACACACACACTTACACACAGACACTTACACACGCATACTGAGACACTTACACACACTTGCACACACACAGAGACACTTACACACACACACAGACACAAACACACACACACACACAGACACTTACACACACACATTTACACACACACAGGCACACACACACAGAGACTCTAACACACACACACACACACTTACACACAGAGACTTACACACACATACTGAAACACTTACACATACTTTCACACACACACAGACACTAACACATACACACACACACAGACACTTAGACACACAGACACTTACACACACACAGACACTTACACACACACACAGACGCTTACAAACACACACACACACACACACACACACACACAGACACTAACACACACACCTACACACACACACACACACAGACACACACACACACTTAGACACACTCAGACACTTACACACACACACGCACACACAGACACGTACACACACAGACACACGCACAGACACTTACACACAGACACTTACAGACACACAGACACACACGCACACAGACAACTACACACAGACACACACACACAGACTCTTACACACACACACACACTTAGACACACACACACGCACTTACACACATACACAGCGACAGTTACACACACACACACTGACACTTACACAGACACACAGACACTTACACACACACATTTACACACACGCAGACACTTACACACACACACAGACTCTTACACATAAACACACACACTTAGACACACACACACACACTTACACACAGACACTTACACACACATACTGAGACACTTACACACAATTGCACACACACACAGACACTTACAAACAGACACACACACACAGACACTTACACACACACACAGACACTTACACACACACACAGACACTTACAAACACACTCAGACACACACACACAGACATTACACACACACACAGACACTTTCACACACACACACTCACACTTACAAACACACACACACACAGACACTTACAAACAGACACACACACACAGACACTTACACACACACACAGACACTTACACACACACAGAGACACTTACAAACACACTCAGACACACACACACAGACATTACACACACACACAGACACTTTCACGCACACACACTCACACTTACACACACACACACACTCACACACACACACACACACACAGACAGACACACACACACTTACACGCACACAGACACTTACACACACACACAGAGACAGTTACACACACACACACACACTTACACACACACTCCGACACACACAGACACACACACAGAAACTTACACACACACACACACACTTACACACACACACACAGACACTTACACGCAGACATTTACACACACACAGACACTTACACACACACACACACACACACTTACACACACACACAGAGACACTTACACACAGACACTTACACACATACACACAGACCCTTACACACACACACAGACACTCACACACACACAGACACTTACACACACACACACAAAGACACTTACACACACACGCTTACACACAGACACACTCACAGACACACACAGACACACACACACACAGACAAACACAGACACTTACACACACAGAGACACTTACAGACAGACACTTACACAAACACACACAGACACACACAGAGACTTACACACACACACACAGACACACACACACACAGAGACACTTGCACACAGACACTTACACACACACACGCACACACAGAGACACTTACAGACACACAGACACTTACACACAGACACACACAGACACTTACACACACACGCTTACACACAGACACACACACAGACACACACAGACACTTACACACAGACACTTACACACACACACAGACACTTACACACGCACACATACACTTACACACACAGACGCACAACACACAGACACACACAGACACTTACACACACAGAGAGACACACACAGACACTTACACACACACACGCACACACACACACACTTACACACAGACACATACACACACACAGAGACACTTTCACACATACACTTCCACACACACAGACACTTACACACAGAAACACACACAGAGACCCACACACACAGAGACATTTACACACACACACACTGACACTTACACACACACACACAGACACTTACACACACACACAGACTCTTACACATACACACGCACACTTAGACACACACACACACACTTACACACAGACACTTACACACGCATACTGAGACACTTACACACACTTGCACACACACACAGACACTTACACACACACACAGACACTTACACACTCACACTTACACACACACAGACACACACACACACACTTAGACACACACACACTCACACAGACACTTACAGACACACAATTACACACGCACACAGACACTTACACACACACACAGACAATTACACACAGACACACACACACAGACACTTACACAGACACACAGACACTTACACACACACATTTACACACACACAGACACACACACACACAGACTCTTACAGATACACACACACACTTAGATACACACACACTTACACACAGACACTTACACACGCATACTGAGACACTTACACACACTTGCACACACACACAGACACTTACACACACACACAGACACTTACACACTCACACTTACACACACAGAGACACACACACACACACTTAGACACACACAGACACTTACACACACACACACACTTACACATACACACACGCACACAGACACTTACACACACACACACACACTCTCACAGACACTTGCAGACACACAGACAATTACACACGCACACAGACACTTACACAAACATACTTACACATACACAGACACACATACACACAGAGACAATTACACACAGACACACACACACGCACTTACACACACACACTTCCACACACACACAGAGACACTTACACACACACACACAAAGACACTTACACACACACGCTTACACACAGACACACTCACAGACACACACAGACACACACACACACAGACAAACACAGACACTTACACACACACACGCACACACAGAGACACTTACAGACACACAGACACTTACACACACACACACACAGACACTTACACACACACGCTTACACACAGACACACACACAGACACACACAGACACTTACACACAGACACTTACACACACACACAGACACTTACAGACACACACATAAACTTACACACACAGACGCACAACACACAGACACACACAGACAGTTACACACACACAGAGACACACACAGACACTTACACACACTTACACACACACACACACACACACACTTACACACAGACACTTACACACACACAGAGACACTTTCACACATACACTTCCACACACACACAGACACTTACACACAGAAACACACACAGAGACACACACACACACACAGACATTTACACACACACACACACTGACACTTACACAGACACACAGACTCTTACACATACACACACACTCTTAGACACACACACACACACTTACACACAGACACACACGCATACTGAGACACTTACACAGACTTGCACACACACACAGACACACACACACACAGACACTTACAAACACACACAGACACACGCACACAGACACTTACACACACACAGACACTTACAAACACACTCAGACACACACACAGACATTACACACACACACAGACACTTACACACACACACACAAAGACACTTACACACACACGCTTACACACAGACACACACAGAAACACACACATTTACACACACACACACACACATTTACACACACACACACACTTACACACAGACACTTACACACACATACTGAGACACTTACACACACTTACACACACACACAGACACTTACACACACACACACACACTGACACTTACACACACACAGACACAAACACACACACACACACAGACACTTACACACACAGAGAAACTTACACACACACACACACACAGACACACACACACACACTTCCACACACACAGACTCTTACACACACCCACACACACTTAGACACACACACACACACTTACACACAGACACATACACACGCATACTGATACACTTACACACGCTTACACACACACACACTGACACTTACACACACACAGACACTGATACACACAGACACACAGACAGACACACACACACAGACGCTTACACACACACGCTTACAAACAGACACACACACAGACACACACAGACACTTACACACAGACACTTACACACACACAGAGACACTTACACACACAGACACACAACACACAGACACACACACTTACACACACACAGAGACACACACAGACACTTACACACACTTACACACGCACACACTCACACACTTACACACAGACACTTACACACACACACATACACTTACACACAGAAACACACACAGAGACACACACACACACAGAGACATTTTCACACACACACACTGACACTTACACACACACACACAAACACTTACACACATACACAGAGACAGTTACACACACACACACTGACACTTACACAGACACACAGACACTTACACACACACATTTACACACACACAGACACTTCCACAGACACACAGACTCTTACACATAGACACAGACACTTAGACACACACACACACTTACACACAGACACTTACACACACATACTGAGACACTTACACACACTTGCACACACACACAGACACTTACACAGAGACACACACACACAGACACTTACACACACACACAGACACTTACACACATACACAGACACTTAGAAACACTCTCAGACACACACACACAGACATTACACACACACACAGACACTTTCACACACACACAGACACTTTCAAACACACACACTCACACTTACACACACACACACACTCACACACACACACACAGACACACACACACACACTTAGACACACACAGACACTTACACACACACACACACACACACACTTACACATACACACACACGCACACAGACACTTACACACACACACACTCACACAGACACTTACAGACACACAGACAATTACACACGCACACAGACACTTACACACACATACTTACACATACACAGACACACACACACACAGAGACAATTACACACAGACACACACACACGCACTTACACACACACACTTCCACACACACACAGAGACACTTACACACATACACTTCCACACACACACAGACAATTACACACAGACACACACACACAGACACTTACACACACACACACAAAGACACTTACACACACACGCTTACACACAGACACACTCACAGACACACACAGACACACACACACACACAGACACACACACACACACACAGACACTTCCACACAGACACACACACAGAGACACTGACACACAGACACTTCCACACACACACAGGCACAGACACACAGACACACACACACACACAAACAGACATTTACACACACACTGACACACATACACACACAGACACTTACACACACTCACACAGACAGTTACACACACACACACTGACACTTACTCACACACACAGACACGTACACACACACAGACTTTCACACAGACTCTTATACACACATAGGCACTTACAGACACTTAATTACACACACACAGACACTTACACACAGACACACCCAGACACACACAGACACTTACACACACACACAGACACACACACACAGACGCTTACACACAGACACACACACACACAGAGACACACACACACACCCCGACACACACAGAGACTTACACACAGACACACACAGACACTTACACACACACACACAGACACACACACACACAGACAATTACACACACACACAGACACACACAGACACTTACACACACACACACACAGACACTTACACACACACACACAGACACACACACACACACACACTTACATACAGCCACAGACACACACACAGACACTTACACACACGCAGACACTTACACACACACACACACACACACACAGACACTTGCACACACAGACACTTACACACACACACACACTCACACAGACACTTACAGACACACAGACAATTACACACGCACACAGACACTTACACACACATACTTACACATACACAGACACACACACACACAGAGACAATTACACACACACACACACGCACTTACACACTCACACTTCAACACACAGACACACTTACACACATACACTTCCGCACACAGACAGACAATTACACACAGACACTTACACACACACACACAAAGACACTTACACACATACACAGAGACAGTTTCACACACACACACTGACACTTACACAGACACACAGACACTTACACACACACATTTACACACACACAGACACTTACACACACACACAGACTCTTTCACATACACACACACACTTAGACACACACACACACTTACACACAGACACTTACACACACATACTGAGACACTTACACACACTTGCACACACACACAGACACTTACACACAGACACACACACACAGACACTTACACACACACACAGACACTTACACACACACACAGACACTTACAAACACACTCAGACACACACACACAGACATTACACACACACACACAGACACTTACACACACACACAGACATTTTTAACACACACACTCACACTTACACACACGCACACACACTCACACACACACACACACACAGACACACACACACACTTAGACACACACACACACACTTACACATACACACACGCACACTGACACTTACACACACATACTTACACATACACACAGACAATTACACACAGACACACACACACAGACACTTACACACACACACACAAAGACACACACACACGCTTACACACAGACACACACAGAAACACACACATTTACACACACACACACACATTTACACACACTTACACACACACACAGACACTTACACACACACACACACTGACACTTACACACACACAGACACAAACACACACACACACACAGACACTTACACACACAGAGAAACTTACACACACACACACACACAGACACACACACACACACTTCCACACACACAGACTCTTACACACACACACACACACTTAGACACACACACACACACTTACACACAGACACATACACACGCATACTGAGACACTTACACACGCTTACACACACACACACTGACACTTACACACACACAGACACTTATACACACAGACACACAGACAGACACACACACACAGACGCTTACACACACACGCTTACAAACAGACACACACACAGACACACACAGACACTTACACACAGACACTTACACACACACAGAGACACTTACACACACAGACACACAACACACAGACACACACACTTACACACACACAGAGACACACACAGACACTTACACACACTTACACACGCACACACTCACACACTTACACACAGACACACACACACACATACACTTACACACAGAAACACGCACAGAGACACACACACACACAGAGACATTTTCACACACACACACTGACACTTACACACACACACACAGACACTTACACACATACACAGAGACAGTTACACACACACACACTGACACTTACACAGACACACAGACACTTACACACACACATTTACACACACACAGACACTTACACAGACACACAGACTCTTACACATACACACACACACTTAGACACACACACACACTTACACACAGACACTTACACACACATACTGAGACACTTACACACACTTGCACACACACACAGACACTTACACAGAGACACACACACACAGACACTTACACACACTCACAGACACTTACACACATACACAGACACTTACAAACACACTCAGACACACACACACAGACATTACACACACACACAGACACTTTCAAGCACACACACTCACACTTACACACACACACACTTACACACACACACACACACACACACACACACACACACACACTTAGACACACACAGACACTTACACACACACACACAGACACTTACACACACACACAGACACTTACACACACACACAGACACTTACAAACACACTCAGACACACACACACAGACATTACACACACACACAGACACTTACACACACACACAGACACTTTCAAACACACACACTCACACTTACACACACTCACACTTACACACACACACACACAGACACACAGACACACACACACACACTTAGACACACACAGACACTTACACACACACACACACACTTACACTTACACACACACGCACACAGACACTTACACACACATACTTACACACACACACAGACAATTACACACACACACACACACACTGACACTTACACACACACAGACACAAACACACACACACACACACACAGGCACTTACACACACAGAGACACTTACACACACACACACAGACACACACACACACACTTAGACACACACAGACACTTACACACACATACTGAGACACTTACAGACGCTTACACACACACACACTGACACATACACACAGACACACAGACAGACACACACACACAGACGCTTACACACACACGCTTACACACAGACACACACACAGACACACACAGACACTTACACACAGACACTTACACACACACAGAGACACACACAGACACTTACACACACTTACACACGCACACACACACACTTACACACAGACACTTACACGCTCACACAGACACTTACACACAGAAACACACACAGAGACACACACACACAGAGACATTTGCACACACACACACTGACACTTACACACACACAGACACTTACACACATACACAGAGACAGTTACACACACACACACTGACACTTACACAGACACACAGACACTTACACACACACATTTACACACACACAGACACTTACACACACACACAGACACTTACACATACACACACACACTTAGACACACACACACACTTACACACAGACACTTGCAGACACACAGACAATTACACACGCACACAGACACTTACACAAACATACTTACACATACACAGACACACACACACACAGAGACAATTACACACAGACACACACACACAGACACTTAAACACACACACAGACACTTACAAACAAACTCAGACACACACACACAGACATTACACACGCACACAGACACTTTCACACACACACAGACACTTTCAAACACACACACTCACACTTACACACACACACACACACTCACACACACACAGAGACACACACACACACACTTAGACACACACAGACACTTACACACACACACACACTTACACATACACACACGCACACAGACACTTACACACACACACACACACTCACACAGACACTTGCAGACACACAGACAATTACACACGCACACAGACACTTACACAAACATACTTACACATACACAGACACACATACACACAGAGACAATTACACACAGACACACACACACGCACTTACACACACACACACACTCACACAGACACTTGCAGACACACAGACAATTACACACGCACACAGACACTTACACAAACATACTTACACATACACAGACACACACACACACAGAGACAATTACACACAGACACACACACACGCACTTACACACACACACTTCCACACACACACAGAGACACTTACACACACACACACAAAGACACTTACACACACACGCTTACACACAGACACACTCACAGACACACACAGACACACACACACACAGACAAACACAGACACTTACACACACACACGCACACACAGAGACACTTACAGACACACAGACACTTACACACACACACACACAGACACTTACACACACACGCTTACACACAGACACACACACAGACACACACAGACACTTACACACAGACACTTACACACACACACAGACACTTACAGACACACACATAAACTTACACACACAGACGCACAACACACAGACACACACAGACAGTTACACACACACAGAGACACACACAGACACTTACACACACTTACACACACACACACACACACACACTTACACACAGACACTTACACACACACAGAGACACTTTCACACATACACTTCCACACACACACAGACACACACAGAAACACACACAGAGACACACACACACACACAGACATTTACACACACACACACACTGACACTTACACAGACACACAGACTCTTACACATACACACACACTCTTAGACACACACACACACACTTACACACAGACACACACGCATACTGAGACACTTACACAGACTTGCACACACACACAGACACACACACACACAGACACTTACAAACACACACAGACACACGCACACAGACACTTACACACACACAGACACTTACAAACACACTCAGACACACACACAGACATTACACACACACACAGACACTTACACACACACACACTGACACTTACACACACACACACAGACACTTGCACACATACACAGAGACAGTTACACACACACACACTGACACTTACACAGACACACAGACACTTACACACACACACACACTCTTACACATACACACACACTTAGACACACACACACACACTTACACACAGACACTTACACACGCATACTGAGACACTTACACACACTTGCACACACACACAGACACACACACACACAGACACTTACAAACACACACAGACACACACACACAGACACTTACACACAAACAGACACTTACAAACACACTCAGACACACACACAGACATTACACACACACACAGACACTTACACACACACTGACACTTACACACACACACACAGACACTTGCACACATACACAGAGACTGTTACACACACACACACTGACACTTACACAGACACACAGACACTTACACACACACACACACTCTTACACATACACACACACACTTAGACACACACACACACACTTACACACAGACACTTACACACGCATACTGAGACACTTACACACACTTGCACACACACACAGACACACACACACACAGACACTTACAAACACACACAGACACACACACACAGACACTTACACACACACACACAGACACACACAGACACTAACACACTCACACACACACACAGACACACACACACACTTAGACACACACAGACTCTTACACACACACACACACTTAGACACACACACACACACTTACACACAGACACTTACACACACATACTGAGACACTTACACACGCTTACACACACACACACAGACACTTACACACACACACAGACACTTATACACACAGACACACACACAGACACACACACCCACAGACACACACAGACACTTACACACACACACACACACACACAGACACTTACACACACACGCTTACACACAGACACACACACAGACACACACAGACACTAACACACAGACACTTACACACACACACAGACACTTACACACACAGACACACAACACACAGACACACACTGACACTTACTCACACACACAGACACGTACACACACACAGACTTTCACACAGACTCTTATACACACATAGGCACTTACAGACACTTAATTACACACACACAGACACTTACACACAGACACACCCAGACACACACAGACACTTACACACACACACAGACACACACACACAGACGCTTACACACAGACACACACACACACAGAGACACACACACACACCCCGACACACACAGAGACTTACACACAGACACACACAGACACTTACACACACACACAGACACACACACACACAGACAATTACACACAGACACAGACACACACAGACACTTACACACACACACACACAGACACTTACACACACACACACACAGACACACACACACACACACACACACACTTACATACAGCCACAGACACACACACAGACACTTACACACACGCAGACACTTACACACACACACACACACACACAGAGACACTTGCACACACAGACACTTACACACACACACACACTCACACAGACACTTACAGACACACAGACAATTACACACGCACAGAGACACTTACACACACATACTTACACATACACAGACACACACACACACAGAGACAATTACACACAGACACACACACACGCACTTACACACTCACACTTCAACACACAGACACACTTACACACATACACTTCCGCACACAGACAGACAATTACACACAGACACTTACACACACACACACAAAGACACTTACACACACACGCTTACGCACAGACACACACACAGACACACACAGACACACACAAACAGACAAACACAGACACACACACAGAGACACTTACAGACAGACACTTACACACACACACACAGACACACACAGACACTTACACACACACACGCACACAGAGACACTTACACACAGACATTTCCACACACAGACACTTACACACAGACACACACACACACACAAACAGACATTTACACACACACATACAGACAGTTACACACAGACACTCACAGACACTTACACACATACACAGACACTTAGAAACACTCTCAGACACACACACACAGACATTACACACACACACAGACACTTTCACACACACACAGACACTTTCAAACACACACACTCACACTTACACACACACACACACTCACACACACACACACAGACACACTTACACATACACACACACGCACACAGACACTTACACACACACACACTCACACAGACACTTACAGACACACAGACAATTACACACGCACACAGACACTTACACACACATACTTACACATACACAGACACACACACACACAGAGACAATTACACACAGACACACACACACGCACTTACACACACACACTTCCACACACACACAGAGACACTTACACACATACACTTCCACACACACACAGACAATTACACACAGACACACACACACAGACACTTACACACACACACACAAAGACACTTACACACACACGCTTACACACAGACACACTCACAGACACACACAGACACACACACACACACAGACACACACACACACACACAGACACTTACACACATACTCAGAGACAGTTACACACACACACACTGACACTTACACAGACACACAGACACTTACACACACACATTTACACACACACAGACACTTACACACACACACAGACTCTTACACATACACACACACACTTAGACACACACACACACTTACACACAGACACACACACATACTGAGACACTTACACACACTTGCACACACACACAGACACTTACACACAGACACACACACACAGACACTTACACACACACACAGACACTTACACACGCACACAGACACTTACAAACACACTCAGACACACACACACAGACATTACACACACACACAGACACTTTCAAGCACACACACTCACACTTACACACACACACACTTACACACACACACACACACACACACACACACACACACACTTAGACACACACAGACACTTACACACACACACACAGACACTTACACACACACACAGACACTTACACACACACACAGACACTTACAAACACACTCAGACACACACACACAGACATTACACACACACACAGACACTTACACACACACACAGACACTTTCAAACACACACACTCATACTTACACACACTCACACTTACACACACACACACACAGACACACAGACACACACACACACACTTAGACACACACAGACACTTACACACACACACACACACTTACACTTACACACACACGCACACAGACACTTACACACACATACTTACACACACACACAGACAATTACACACACACACACACACAGAGACACTTACACACACACACACAGACACACACACACACACTTAGACACACACAGACACTTACACACACATACTGAGACACTTACAGACGCTTACACACACACACACTGACACATACACACAGACACACAGACAGACACACACACACAGACGCTTACACACACACGCTTACACACAGACACACACACAGACACACACAGACACTTACACACAGACACTTACACACACACAGAGACACACACAGACACACACACTTACACACGCACACACACACACTTACACACAGACACTTACACGCTCACACAGACACTTACACACAGAAACACACACAGAGACACACACACACAGAGACATTTGCACACACACACACTGACACTTACACAGACACACAGACACTTACACACACACATTTACACACACACAGACACTTACACACACACACAGACACTTACACATACACACACACACTTAGACACACACACACACTTACACACAGACACTTGCAGACACACAGACAATTACACACGCACACAGACACTTACACAAACATACTTACACATACACAGACACACACACACACAGAGACAATTACACACAGACACACACACACAGACACTTAAACACACACACAGACACTTACAAACAAACTCAGACACACACACACAGACATTACACACACACACAGACACTTTCACACACACACAGACACTTTCAAACACACACACTCACACTTACACACACACACACACACTCACACACACACAGAGACACACACACACACACTTAGACACACACAGACACTTACACACACACACACACTTACACATACACACACGCACACAGACACTTACACACACACACACACACTCACACAGACACTTGCAGACACACAGACAATTACACACGCACACAGACACTTACACAAACATACTTACACATACACAGACACACATACACACAGAGACAATTACACACAGACACACACACACGCACTTACACACACACACACACTCACACAGACACTTGCAGACACACAGACAATTACACACGCACACAGACACTTACACAAACATACTTACACATACACAGACACACACACACACAGAGACAATTACACACAGACACACACACACGCACTTACACACACACACTTCCACACACACACAGAGACACTTACACACACACACACAAAGACACTTACACACACACGCTTACACACAGACACACTCACAGACACACACAGACACACACACACACAGACAAACACAGACACTTACACACACACACGCACACACAGAGACACTTACAGACACACAGACACTTACACACACACACACACAGACACTTACACACACACGCTTACACACAGACACACACACAGACACACACAGACACTTACACACAGACACTTACACACACACACAGACACTTACAGACACACACATAAACTTACACACACAGACGCACAACACACAGACACACACAGACAGTTACACACACACAGAGACACACACAGACACTTACACACACTTACACACACACACACACACACACACTTACACACAGACACTTACACACACACAGAGACACTTTCACACATACACTTCCACACACACACAGACACACACAGAAACACACACAGAGACACACACACACACACAGACATTTACACACACACACACACTGACACTTACACAGACACACAGACTCTTACACATACACACACACTCTTAGACACACACACACACACTTACACACAGACACACACGCATACTGAGACACTTACACAGACTTGCACACACACACAGACACACACACACACAGACACTTACAAACACACACAGACACACGCACACAGACACTTACACACACACAGACACTTACAAACACACTCAGACACACACACAGACATCACACACACACACAGACACTTACACACACACACACTGACACTTACACACACACACACAGACACTTGCACACATACACAGAGACAGTTACACACACACACACTGACACTTACACAGACACACAGACACTTACACACACACACACACTCTTACACATACACACACACACTTAGACACACACACACACACTTACACACAGACACTTACACACGCATACTGAGACACTTACACACACTTGCACACACACACAGACACACACACACACAGACACTTACAAACACACACAGACACACACACACAGACACTTACACACACACAGACACTTACAAACACACTCAGACACACACACAGACATTACACACACACACAGACACTTACACACACACTGACACTTACACACACACACACAGACACTTGCACACATACACAGAGACTGTTACACACACACACACTGACACTTACACAGACACACAGACACTTACACACACACACACACTCTTACACATACACACACACACTTAGACACACACACACACACTTACACACAGACACTTACACACGCATACTGAGACACTTACACACACTTGCACACACACACAGACACACACACACACAGACACTTACAAACACACACAGACACACACACACAGACACTTACACACACACACACAGACACACACAGACACTAACACACTCACACACACACACAGACACACACACACACTTAGACACACACAGACTCTTACACACACACACACACTTAGACACACACACACACACTTACACACAGACACTTACACACACATACTGAGACACTTACACACGCTTACACACACACACAGACACTTACACACACACACAGACACTTATACACACAGACACACACACAGACACACACACCCACAGACACACACAGACACTTACACACACACACACACACACACAGACACTTACACACACACGCTTACACACAGACACACACACAGACACACACAGACACTAACACACAGACACTTACACACACACACAGACACTTACACACACAGACACACAACACACAGACACACACTGACACTTACTCACACACACAGACACGTACACACACACAGACTTTCACACAGACTCTTATACACACATAGGCACTTACAGACACTTAATTACACACACACAGACACTTACACACAGACACACCCAGACACACACAGACACTTACACACACACACAGACACACACACACAGACGCTTACACACAGACACACACACACACAGAGACACACACACACACAGACAATTACACACAGACACAGACACACACAGACACTTACACACACACACACACAGACACTTACACACACACACACAGACACACACACACACACACACACACACTTACATACAGCCACAGACACACACACAGACACTTACACACACGCAGACACTTACACACACACACACACACAGAGACACTTGCACACACAGACACTTACACACACACACACACTCACACAGACACTTACAGACACACAGACAATTACACACGCACAGAGACACTTACACACACATACTTACACATACACAGACACACACACACACAGAGACAATTACACACAGACACACACACACGCACTTACACACTCACACTTCAACACACAGACACACTTACACACATACACTTCCGCACACAGACAGACAATTACACACAGACACTTACACACACACACACAAAGACACTTACACACACACGCTTACGCACAGACACACACACAGACACACACAGACACACACAAACAGACAAACACAGACACACACACAGAGACACTTACAGACAGACACTTACACACACACACACAGACACACACAGACACTTACACACACACACGCACACAGAGACACTTACACACAGACATTTCCACACACAGACACTTACACACAGACACACACACACACACAAACAGACATTTACACACACACATACAGACAGTTACACACAGACACACACTGACACTTACACACACACACTGACACTTACACACACACAGACACTTATACACACAGACACACACACTTACACACACACACACAGACACTACAGACACTTCCACACACACAGACACTTACACACAGACACACACACAGACACACACACACACACAAATAGACATTTACACATACACACACTGACACTTAAACACACACATAGACACACACACACAGACACTTACACACACACTTACACACAGACACACACGCAGAGACACTTACACACAGACACTTCCTCACACACACAGACACTTACACACAGACACACACACACACACAGACACTTACACACACACACATACACTTACACACACAGACACACAACACACAGACACACACAGACACTTACACACACACAGAGACACACACAGACACTTACACACACTTACACACGCACACACACGCACACTTACACACAGACACTTACACACACACAGAGACACTTTCAGACATACACTTCCACACACACACAGACACTTACACACAGAAACACACACAGAGACACACACACAGACAGAGACATTTACACACACACACACTGACACTTACACACACACACACAGACACTTACACACACATACTGAGACACTTACACACACTTGCACACACACACAGACACTTACACACAGACACACACACACAGACACTTACACACACACACAGACACTTACACACACACACAGACACTTACAAACACACTCAGACACA